>AYEL01080564.1:0-20274 GCA_000484575.1 Olivierus martensii
AAAATATTTTTATTCGATTCGTGTTATCCGAAGAAGACGATTATTTAATAATGAATAATAACATTAATAAAATTAATATTGAAAATATTATTATTTTATTTAACAATAATTAAATTTTTTATGGTTATGAGGTACATAATTTGAAATTTTTATTAAAAAAAATTA
Organism: Olivierus martensii; assembly: GCA_000484575.1. NCBI lineage: Eukaryota > Metazoa > Arthropoda > Arachnida > Scorpiones > Buthidae > Olivierus > Olivierus martensii. The sequence goes on from AYEL01080564.1 coordinate 166, forward strand.
ATTACTGCATTAATATCTGATTTATTCACAAAAACATAATTTTTTATACAAAAGTTAATGAAAAATAAATAATTAATTAATTAAAAAGTAAATTTTTATAAATAAAATTGATTTATTTATATTAACTTTAAGTCTCTACCGATGTGTTTGTTTGTATCTAATAAATAATTTATCGAGGTCTAATTTAGTTCGATTAATCCAAAGATTTATTTTCGAGAACGGATTTTCTTTACATATTATGTAAATATATGAAGAAGATGTTCCCGATGTACGTCGTTCCACACTACGTTGGAGATTTCGTAAATAATTCCTGAAATTTGGCCTTTTATAACGAGTTAAATTGCTTAATAGTTTTATTTTTATTGCAAAGCTGCATTGAATATGTTCGGCAATTTCTCATGCTCGTATAAATTATACATTATCTCGCCGATCACTGCAGCTTACTTAAAGGATAATACCTGGCATTATGCTAATCCACAGATTATCTCTAAGCAATTTCTCATGCTCGTATAAATTATACATTATCTCTCCGTTCACTGCAGCTTACTTAAAGGATAATACCTGGCATTATGCTAATCCACAGATTATCTCTAATATCTGAAATATTGTGGACGAGTGAAATAGCTGCAGTTAAGTTTACAGTTTGTGAAATAAACATTAATAATCCCAGAAGGAAGTAAATTTTTATGTTATTAATTATTATTTTGTTAGTTGTCTAGTTTAATGATTGTTTTTGTGGCATTAATATAGATTTAGTAAGCTTCTCGGGATTAAATTTGCTCAGGAGAAGACATAAGCTTATACTTGTTATTAAAGATGATAGATGACATTACTTATCAAGAAGTGCTTCCCCATCAATCGATTCTTCTTTGCCACTTTCTACGTTTGTAGAATTCGCAACTGAGTAACGTCTTCATTGGCAATATTAGTAAATAAAACTTTTGATAAACTTTCACTTTAATGAGTTATAAAAATTAAATTTACATTTATTAAATTTTAAAACAGCAAATTCTTTACACGAGAAAATTTTCTTTTGATCACAGTTAAATATCATGCATTTTATTATAAATTTCTTATGTCGTCTTATATTCGAGATTAAATTTATATATAATTTTTTGTAGCTGGTTTGATGGATAAAACGTGTTTTTTCCTTGGCGTTAAAGTGTTTCGTGATACAAATGTTTGTCTATTATGTTCAGATATATCTTAGAAAGGCAATAAAAGATGTTTCTACTGCAATATCTTCTTGAATGATACTCGTTTCAGATTGTGTTCACTCTAGCAGAATGGCTTGTCTGTAAGATTACTTCTATATCATTTATTTCTTTAAATTCCATTTAAACATATAGTCTATTAATGACTAGCTCATACGTTTGTGATTTATACTATAAACTACTTTTTAGATTAAATAACGGTGATTGTAAGAAAGGAGGGTTTAAACAGTCCTAGAACTGCGATCAACTAGATATTTATTGATAAATAGCATTATATAAAAATATACAGTTCTTAAAAATTATCGAATTTTTATTTTATTAATTTGATCTTTGTCTGCTTTCTCAGAATGCATTTATGAAGGATGAAATATTAATAAAAATTACATATATAGTTACGATGTTAGATTGCTTCACTGCATTGCTTTATAAGAAAGAATAAATTTATTTTTACTCCATTCAATAGACATTAAATTAGTTTTCAATATTTCATACGAAGATAGAGAAATTGTGTTTAAAGATTATCATACTGCTCGAAATATTTTTTTCATACTCTGATTATCGTACAATTCTTAGAATATTTTCCAAAATGTTGCAATTCTAAAATCTTCCAATTTCGCTTTTCCTCCCTCTTGATATTATTGATTTTTCTCCTCGTCCTATTGGATTTCTTCACATTTTGCATTTTCTTTCTTTTTTTTATAGTGATTTCTCTTAATGTACGTTCAACATTTAATAAATTTTATATTATTTTACTTTCATAATGTATTTTATACTGTCTTGTCATTATCTCCAATTTTGTTTTAATTAATGTTGCACCCAATAATTCCAATTATCTGCATATTAAATAATTAAAAAGTACAAATCATATAACTAAAAATAAAATATTAGGATTTGTTTTCTAGAATTTACAAAACCGAAACTTTAAAAATTGTAAACAAGGTAATTAAAATTTGTTTATAATTTTCAGAGATTCAATTTTATAAATTCTAAAAAACAAATCATAATATCATTATTTTCTTTAAAAATTTCTTTATAGGAAATTATCAACGTTTAATTTATTTTAAACCTAAATATCTCTACCGACGTTTCTCTAATTACGAACATAATTCGTAAGTTTTGTTCGTTAATCGGATTGAGTCGTAACTCAGATACTGCTGTTATTTTGGCTCCAAAAGTACTGAAATAATGTATATACTTCACAAATGGGTAAATTAAAAGTTTCTCATTTCATAGATTTTAATAAAAATTTCCGAATATAAAGCGAGAATATTTGGTATAATAGCCGCCATCTTGAATTACTGCCGTAATATATTAATTAACTGTGTAGTTTTACATTATATTGGTTTCTAGATCATTTTGCTATCGTATTACTTAAAATTATTGAAGAAGAGTTTGTGAATTTCGTGAAATTTGAAAATGCACTTTCACCTGCATGAAGCTTTTATTTCTATATTATATTCTTTTGAGTATTATTATTGTATGTCTTTAAATATTAATAAAAATATTGATATAAATATTTTGATTCTAGGTCAATAATCTCAAATGTAACAATAAAAATTATCTTCACGAAATAATCAATAAGTCTTTTGAATATTATTATTGTATGTCTTTAAATATTAATGAAAATATTGATACAAATATTTTGATTCTAGTTCAATAATCTCAAATGTAACAATAAAAATTATCTTCACGAAATAATCAATAAGATAATCTGATTTAGTTCATGGATACCATTTTGTTAAGAATTTTTCTATTTTTTATTTTTATTTTTATATTTTTAAGAATAAGATACTTAAAGTTTCATGCATTAATTAATTTTAAGCGTGAAGAAAAATAAAAAAATATTTAATTTGAGATTTAACCATAATAAAAGACTTCCCACAAAGTTTAAATATTCTGCAAATCTTGTTCTCGAGATATCTCGAGGTCAAACAATTAAAAGAGATCATCAAAAATAAAATTCTTACGTAGACAACTTTTTGTAAAATGAATGGAAACACTTAACATTCATGAATTTTTTATGATGTATTTAAAGGAATAAAAGTTTTGAGTTTTATTTGATTTTGATTTTTAAGAAGATTATCTATTTTTAGAAAAGAACTTCCCAAATTATTCAAAGAAATAAAATTATCAGTTCGTACAATGAGATGTAAATTGCCTAATTCATGAAATTTATTCAATTATAGCATTTTAATCGAAACGCTCTTTTATAATATTGAAAAATTCCCTTCGATAATTTGAAAATTCATTATACAAATTTTCAAGTTGTTGAACAAATTTCTTTGATATGTATAGATTCTCAAACGTGGTTATCACATTTGATTTGATCGATTAAACTAAACCATACGCGCTCTTATAGTTACGACATTCGTATTTATGAACGCGAAATTTATTTTCAAATATCGCTAAATTTCAAAAAAAAACTCTTCGATAATTTTAAACAATATGATAAAAAAAAATAGCAACCAATATTATGCAAAATTACACGGTTGTTTATCCTATTACAGCTATATTTCAAGATCGTGACGATTACGCAAAAAATTCGCTTTATAATCGAAACGTTTTGTTTAGAGTCGGCCGAATGGTTGCGTGATAAAGTTTTGGCTTACCACACTGGAGGATCCGGGTTCAAATCCGGATACCACTCTTCTATTTTTTCAGGACGGGTCCGGGCCCAGCCCGTTGAACCCCATCGTTCAACCATTCGGTTGACCCCGTTAATGGGTGTTGGCCAGCCTATGATGGGCTCTATAACTGGCCGCGCCAAGATACAGAATATCCCATGAGGATTAGGCGGCTTAATCTAATAACATAACCTAACTTTTTGTTTAAATCTGTGAAAAAAAATTATAATTAGTCCATTTGTGAAATATATTACAATATACAGTACATAAATTTATTTCAGTATTTTTGTGGGCCACATAACAGTGGTATCTGAATTGCACCAATTATGTTCGTAACTAGAGAAGCGCTTGTATAATCTAATTAACCAGAGAATTATGAGTTTGCAGATTGTGAAATATTTATTTTTATTATAATATTATATTAAAATCTTTTTAAATTTTAGATTCTTAGATATCAAAATTGCTTCGGCTGGATCATCTTATGGTGCAGTAATATCTTCTTTTAGAATCTTCAGAAAGAATTGTTGAATCACTCCTTAAATCTTGGGATATTGTTCAGTCTATGATGAAGTAATTGCTACCATATACTGTATATCTATGGTGAGGTACACTAGCTCAAAAAAATAAATTTCTCATCCTGTAATCCTCGAATCATTTGGTATTTTGTGGGTCTGTCGTAAGTAATGATAAATTCTATTATTTAAATATTTAAAATTTGTCTTCTTTCAATATTATCCTAATGTATCTGCTATCAAATGGTCCATAAGAACCTAAGAAATGCTTAAGATAGTCCATGGTCAAAAAAAGGTCAAGAACTATTGGACTAAACTGAACTATTCAAATTGGGAGAGAAGGGGTTGAAAGAATGCGTGTTTTCTTATTAATAATGATTCTCATATTTTAAAAAACTATTATATAATATTTATTTTATGAATAAATTTTACTTTCATTATTCTTTTAAACTGCTTTATAATGAATAAACGCTTTTAATGGATTTCAAAATACAGTACTTTCAATTAACTATCAATTAAAATATTTTTATCAATGCTGTGCAAATTTCGAAATAATTAAATGCATTATATTAAATGATGATTCATTAATAGATTACAGGAATTACTCGAGCATTAATTAATTATAAATTAATGCTAAGCTGAATTAAACTTTATCTGGTCATCCAATTGATATTCGTGGACTAATACCATCAAAATAATTTACATAAATGTCTAACAGAATTCTTGTTTTCTTCTTCTTCTAATATTTGATAATTCAGATAATAATAAATAAAATTTATTGTTAGTAAAAATAGCTAATATAATGTGGTCCAGTGATGAATCTCTCTAGAAATTTTTCGCGTAAGATGTATAGATTAAAATTATTTATTGCTTTACAACAATTTATCTTTTCCTATCGCTATAACTTTGCTCATACATCACTAAGAGCAATACGTCACTTTAAGATTTGTAATATTGATTCAACAACTTTATTTACAAGTTTTAAGAAATTTCGAAAGATGTGAAAAAGCTTTAAATTTATCTAATTGATCAAAATTGGTGGATAAGAGAATCGAGTTGCAGAAAAATGGTAACTCACTAATTAACCATAGCTGCAATTTTTTGCAACTATAGTTAATCAGTGAGTTACCGTTTTTCTTTATTTACTATTACTCACTGATTACCTGACTGTACTGATTACTTTTACTTACTGATTAACCATAGCTGCAATTTTTTGCAGCTATGGTTAATCAGTGAGTTATGTTGATCAATGAGTTCCGAATATGCACAAAAACATTTTATAACGTGTTGCAGCAAAAAAATATCTTTAAAGGAATCATAAAAAATTGTTTCTATGTGAAATATTCTTTTCCAATAAGTGAGTTATGTTGATCAATGAGTTACGAATATGCACAAAAACATTTTATAACGTGTTGCAGCAAAAAATATCTTTAAAGGAATCATAAAAAATTGTTTCTATGTGAAATATTCTTTTCCAAAAAATAATAATAATAATTACAAAGATACTCTTTCAAATTTAAATACTGAAAGAAATTTATTTCTAGAATTTGATATTTTTTGTGCATTTCACGTTCAAAAAGTTTTTAAAAAATCAGATAATATAATTGAATTAAAATTAATCAGCAAAAGTTGAATTATATTTCTCGCTCCAATTCTTTTCCAAAAAATAATAATAATAATTACAAAGATACTCTTTCAAATTTAAATACTGAAAGAAATTTATTTCTAGAATTTGATATTTTTTGTGCATTTCACAAAAAGTTTGTGAAATGCATAAACTTTTATTATATTTACATATTTTTGTGCGTTCAAAAAAAAGTTTAAAAAAAAACAGATAATATAATTGAATTAAAATTAATCAGCAAAAGTTGAATTATATTTCTCGCTCCAGTTGAAAGGAAAAAAAAAATCAGTTGACTTAAATTTAATGGTTCCTATTACTGAATAATTGAATATTTTGAAACGTCTTTAATTCAATTCACTTTTACATTAAATTAACTTTACCCGTAACGTATTAAACTTCTCTTTGATGTGATTAAATTGCTTGGAGACTCAAGCGAAATAGGAAATTTGGAAAAATAGAAAGTCCGATACAATACAATTTTATTATTGTAAAATTATATGTCTTATAGGTCATACATAATAGAAAGGTTAATAGATTGCACATAATACAGTACCAATATTAGAAAAATAATATAAATAATAATACATTAAGCGGAAAAGGTTAATAGATACACATAACATTAAGTTAATAAATTGCATAATGCAAATATGGCAAACAGATCACATAGAATACAAAAATTTATAGATTATATATACTAAAAGGTTAATAGATAGCATATAATTCAATATATTAATAGATCATATTTTTCAGTGTTCTCTTAATTTTATAGTTTTAACAGTTTAAAATCATGTTTCTCACAAAAAGTAGACATAGTGTGTGAAAAGTAGTAGTCACACACATGCAGTCACAGTAGTGACTACACACATTACTATATACATGTATAGTCATGTGTGTAGTCACTATTGTATAGATGTGTGTTATGTGACTAAAAAGTAGTAGTCACACACATGCACTCACAATAGTGACTACATACATCACTATATACATGTATAGTCATGTGTGTAGTCACTATTGTATAGATGTGTGTTATGGGACTACACACATATAGTCACTATTAACACACATGTATTCAAAAGACTACACATATGTAGTGTTTTGACTACACATGAGTATTTTGGCATTTGTGTAGTCAAAACACTGCACGCGTGTGGTTAAATGCATGTACACTATACATGATTATAAATTTTACACGTATGTATATGCCAACTTGCAATAAAACTGATTGTTTTCAAAAAAAAATTCTTATATTACTTTATTAAATATATTTTTTTTTACATTTTTGATTGTATTTCGAAAATATTTTTGCAGAATCACAGCAGGATAAATAAATAATAATATAAATTAATTATTTTAGATTATTTTCTTAATTATATACAGTAAGACCCCGCTTAACGCTGTTTCGATATAACACGTTTTTTTTCGAATTCAATATTTTTTGTTTTGATTCACTTTGGCGCGGTTTTCAAATCGTTACACTCACGTAAATCCGAAATCGCACGAAGACGAAGAAGTTCGCGTTACTGAAAATGAAGAGCCAAAGGAACTTGCAACGGATTTTCTCAAAACAAGTTTAGCCACTATTACAGAAATTATGGATCAGTTTATACAAAATGAAACTATTACGGAAATTATGGATCAGTTTATACAAAATGATCCAAATTAATAGAAGTTCAAGGGAAAGCTGAAGTGTTGCGATGTCTGGCTATCGACAATTACTTTCTGAACGAAATAGGAAAAGGCAAACGACGTTAGATGATTTCTTAATTAACGAAAAAAAAAAAACAAAATATCAAATGAAGAAGAATCTTTCTCATCATAAACATAAATTATTTACTCTAATATTCTTAATTTTCAGGAATGATTTATGAATACAAATCGTTTTTAGCCATAAAAATGTCTATAATTAATGTAATACAATAATAATAATAATAAATGTTAAAAAATAATACGTATATTTTTTTAATTTACTGTCCTGTTTCACCTATCTTCGTTATTTACGTGTTAAGATAACCTCGTTTAATGCTGTTTCATTTAGCGCTTGATTTTGTTGGAACGTATCCCCCGCGTTAAACGGGGTCTTACTGTATTAATAAATACAAATTATATATTATGCTAACGACTTGCAACTTACGCTCATGAAAACATTAATTATCTTATTTAATAGAATTTTAAATTCTCTTCCAAAATACAGTCAGATATAATAATTTCTTTTTATTTCATTCATTAAGCGTTATTTTAAATAATTATAAAACAGTTTTTAAGAATTTTATAATTCTGCCGAATAAATATTTCCATTTTTTCATGAATAAACATGTCTGTTTGTTTTTCTATACGTTAACTAAATAAACTAATGGAATGTTTTGATAACAACACTTCTAAAATGTAAACTTTCAGATTCAAAGAGTAGCTTTCAATCTATTGAGAGCACTTAACAGGATTATGTGAGATGAATCTCGATCAATAATGCTTTTTTCCATCATAAATCAATAATGGTTAATTATTTTACTTCTTCACAATGGCATTTTTAATCAAAACCTTGTATTATCCTAACAGCTTTTATATACTTAACGACTTTGATCACAACTTTCAAAAGAAAATTTCCTTAAGAGAAAGAAGATTCCATCAAAGTTTCTAAGTTCCAAAAATGAACTTCATTGATTATTATTCGTAAAAGAAAGAAGAAAGTGTTCTCATTTTCTAATATCTATTAAAGTTAAAATTCACCTAATTTTAAATCAGCTATTAATAAATTTAAACATCATCAACCTCAAACTAGATAATATGTTGACGTGATTATTAAACAGTACTTTATATGTTTTATATGTCATGGTTATAAGAAAAATCTGATGTTACAAAGTTTTCAATACTTTTGTACTTCTTCTACCATTGATGATATTTACTTTTTGAAAAATAATTACTGTTTATGTTCTTAAATTATTTATTTAGAACAACTGGAATTATATCATAATATATAATTATTATAAATTAATTCATCAATAAAAATTGCTTTTTCTTTAAATGTTCACATATAATGAATTAAAACTTGTATAAAAATGTGAATTCTATTCAGCTGCAACTACATTAAATGATATTTTTCGTATATCTACAATATATTTCATTCGGTCTAATTAATTTTTTATTTTTTTCCATTTATCAAATTCTAATATTTCACTAAACATTTCTTTATCCAACTTCTACTGTATGTCTCTCATTCGATAAAATAATAATCCTATGTATACCTTCCTATTGAATCGCAATAATAATATAATATTGTTAGAAATGCTCTAATAATATTATATATCATCTTATATATTACAGAGTTTTAGCATGTTAAAATAATATTTTTAAAATTTTTTTCACGTAATAATAATTTATATAGATAACAACAACCTAAATAATGTTTATATTGTTCTAAAAGCTGTAGGTGCAAATGCAGATAAGCTACAACCAATATAAATTTTGTTAAAAATTATTCGATATTATTGACAATAGATGGCACTAAGTGTTAATCACTGTAAAAAGTCATATGCTACCCCTGCATTTGTTACACTTAGCGCCATCTATTGCCATTATTATAAAATAAAATTTTAAATAAAAATTAAATGTTATCCTGTAGAACGAAATGATTCTATCGAATTAAATGATACGATGTCGAGGTGACCTTTAATTAATGACAGAATATTATTATCTTTCATAAAAGTTTACGAATTAGTTTCAAGGTTTAGTGATGATATACAAGCTGTCAGCCATAATCATGATCTCATAACTCTTTGATTTGGAAAGTAAGCTAATGAAGTTTTATATTTTAGAAACATAATTAAATATTGATTCTACAAGTGAAAGAAACTATAAATAGATATTAAATCATTTTCAATATCTCGAATATCTAGAACAGATAAATCACTATCTGCTCTTGGTTCTGCTCCATATATATTAATATTTCAACTTCATTAAATGCTGTTAATTATATTAATTTAATGAATTGCTTCATTAAATAATAACTCAAGTTTCATCTAGGTCAGCGTTTCTCAAACTTTTTTCATTCACGACCCCATTTTTCATTATGACGTTTCTCAAACTTTTTTCATTCACGACCCCATTTTTCATTACGAGATTTTTCGCGACGCTATTTTTAATTACGAGATTTATCGCGACCCCAGATATTAAATATGAAATAGTATTAAATATGAAATAAAACATACTAGTACATAAATCATTTACACACTTATTAAAATGTACGACCCCATTTTTCATTACGAGATTTTTCGCGACCCCATTTTTAATTACAAAACATACAAGTACATAAATGCGATCCCAGGTATTAAATATGAAATAAAACATACAAGTATATAAATCATTTCCCAGATATTAAATATGAAATAAAACATACAAGTACATAAATCATTTACACACATATTAAGATGAACACAATCAGGCAACTACATTGAAAATACATATGTTGTCAATTAAAATGAACACAATCAACCAACTACACTGAAAATTCATACGTTAAATATTGGGCGTTTGTGAAATTCAGCCAACTACACTGAAAATACATATGTTGTCGTACGTTAAATATTGGCCAACCAACCACACCGAAAATTCATATGTTGTCATACGTTAAATATTGGAGGCAGTCACACCGAAAATTCATATGTTGTCATACGTTTAATATTGGGCGTTTGTGAATGAAAATACATATGTTGTCATACGTTAAATATTGAACATTTGTGAATCATTTACACACTTATTAAGATGAACACAATCAACCAACCACACCGATATATGTTGTCATAAGTTAAATATTGGGCATTTGTGAAATTACATATAAACTCATGTTGTCATACGTTAAATATTGGGCATTTGTGAAATTACATAAAACTGAAATTCAAGTGTTTGAATTTAATTTTCTAAGATGAACACAATCAACCAACTACACTGAAAATTCATACGTTGTCAAGTTAAATGTTGGCATTTGTGAAATTACATAATAAACTGAAATTCAAGTTAATATTGGGTGTTTTGTGAAATTACATATAAACTGAAATTCAAGTGTTTGCCAACCAACCACACCGAAAATTCATATGTTGTCATACGTTAAATATTGGAGTTTGTGAAATTACATATAAACTGAAAATCAAGTATTTGAATTTAATTGTTTGAATTTTAATTTTTGCAAACCCCATTTTGGGCCGCGAAGCGAAATGGGTCACGACCCAAGTGAAATCCAGCATTTCGCTTCGCGACCCCAAATAGGGTCGCGACCCATAGTTTGAGTAGCATTTCGCTTTGCGACCTGGGATCACGACCCATAGTTTGAGAAGTGGGGGTCGCAACCCATAGTTTGAGAAGCACTGATTTATAGCAATTCATTTGAGAGCTCGCGACCCATAGTTTGAGAAACGCTGAACTAGGTCATCAGTATTAGGTTTGATATTCCACATAATCTTTAATGTTTTCAGAAATCTGAGTTCATGTGTTAGTTCGGAATTTCCTTTCAGTAATAAGATTAATAAATAATAATAATAATCGTAAATTCAATCCAAATTATGTTAGCAATCAGGATAAATTTTTATTATTTCTTTTAAATTTCCTTAAGAACTGTTCTTTAAATATAAATAGATTATTTTAAAACAGAAGATGCGAGTGAAAAGCAACTATATACGGAAAAATGTTTTTTTCTTTTTTTTTTTAATTAATGAAGGAAAACAAAAATAATTGGTTTAGTTTATAAATTTGAATTGATTTTTATTTATTAATGAACTCTTCTTTATCTGCTACCGTACTTGATTATTAGGAAGTTTAAAATAGTTAAAGATATCAAATTTTTTTCGGTCCGAATTAAAAGTTAGGTTTGAAATTTTATTTCTTTTCTAATTAAATAAATTTAATTAATTTATTTTTTTAATTTTGTTTTCGAGGATTTGCATTAGAAATACGATGTTTTCTACTTTTCGAAATTAATATAAAAATAGCAGAATTATTTAAATAGAAAATTAAAATTCGGAAAATAATCCATGCAATCATAATTTATGCAAAATAAAAAATAATATAGCGTGACTCCATACTTTCTATAGGAAATATAAATTTATACTTTATGTTACTGAATATTATGATCTAAATTATTTGCAATATATAATTGCAATCATGCTAAACTAAGCTATAAAAAATTGCACTAGATAATTGATTAATCTGCTTTCAAGCAATTCGATTTTCAGTCGGATAACATAATTTTTTCTAAAAAAACTTTGAATAAAATGAAAACATATTACTTCTACTTTGTTTCTTCTTACTATTGTTATTGAAAATGTAATTTTACTCAACATATTCACGTTTTCATTAATTTTTATTTTCACATTTTCATTTACCTAATTTATTTTCTTGTAACGATCTAATTATTTGTTATACTTCAGGGAAGTTCGTAATGTAATGAATCTAAGCAAATCATTTATTGATTTCTACAAAATAATCCAACTCTTTTTTGATTTTTTTCTGCATTAATCTGGAGAACTATCATTCCCTCTCTCTCTATTAATAGTAATCTTTATTAACGTAATACAAAGAATTCCATTTTGATAATGATGTAGGAAGTAATCTCTTAACCATAAAAGTTCTGTTTTCGTCTGAATTAAATTCATTTATTTTGGTAAGTGATATTAACTCGTCTGTATCATTTCTTAATCAAAGTTAATCTTCAGTAATGATATTATGTCGTGATAGCTGGGAGAATAAAATTAAAGACGAACAGATTTTGCATAATTTTATACAAATGAGATTTGTATAATATAAAGCTGTTCTGATTATATATTCGACTATATTTGTACTAAATGTAATTTTTATACAAATCAACATTTCGGTTTATTAAGGCCAATTTATCGTTATTTTAATGCGAAGATTCACTATGTTGTTTCTCTAAAATATAGGTAGTATATTGAAATGACTTACGATGATCGGTTTCGAACCCGCCTTCATAAGTCGTAAATGCCCAAAATTTATTGATATCTCATTACTAATGTATACTAACACACTATATATTATCCCAAAAGCATAACAAACACAAAACTACAAGAATTAGACACAAAAAAGCATTCCATATATCAAAGCATTGGGTGAGGGACTCGAACCCGTATAATTGCATTAATCATTCACAGAATTTACTGATTACAGCATCGCGTAAATATGAGTGGTCGTAAGTCGAGGATAGCTTGTATTCTTTAGGTTAAATATTTGTATTATTACACATAATCCTTAGATAACATCATATTTCTGATATTTTCTACTGATGTTTAAAATAATTTAAAATTTATTACGATAAGACTTTACGGCAATATATTAATTTGCATTTTATTATGATGGAAATTCTAGTAAATTTATTTTGTAACGTTTACATAAAAGTTTTAAAGATATTATCCTAGTTTCAAGTAAAACTTTAAAAATTTTATCACATTTTAAATGCAGCTATTTAAAATCAGCATATAATAAAAGGTGTCTAAAATATCCTATTAAAATTCATGTTCTAATTATGTCATGTATTTATAAATAAATTTAAATACATATTTATTGATATATTTAATAATATTCTAATAGATACTTATATATTATTGAAGAAAATTTCAGCGAAGAGCTTCGATAATTAAGAATCATTACTTATTGCTTCAGTTATCCAAACTTTGTAAGTAGGAATTGAAATATTTGAAATGTATTCCTCTCCTGTTTAGATAATTTTAAGTAATTTATTCATCTTTTGTAAAATTTAACTCTAATTAATAATAGATAAATAAACTCTTAAATGTCCATAAATTTAGGAATAAATTTATTTACTAGTTAAACTATATACAATGTACTTGTTAAGCTGAAGTGGTTCAAGAATAATGATTAATGTCGACATATGTTTGTACACCTATATGCATTGTTATTGCAATATACAGTAAAACTTCGATCTAACGTTTTCCTCGATCTAACGTTCTTTTTTTCCGGTCCCGACAAAAAATAGGGAAAAATAACATTAAAATGTTTCAATCTAACGTTTTCCGATCTAACGTTATCCTCTGTCTAAGGTTCAAAAATTTTCTGGTCACTATATCACCAAACTCATGTAAATAATTTTCGATGTAACGTTTGTCAGAATTATTATTACATCTTCGTCCTATCACACGTCAATGTAGTTACTATACACAGTAATTTTATTTTATTTCGAATATATTTGCCAGTTTTGAATATCACAATACGTGCGCTGAAGGCTTGCACATTTTCTACTTTTTTGATTGTAAACTTCACTAGTAGTCTCTTCACATTGCAAAATTTTGCAGGTCCGCGTTACTTATATATGTACCGTCATTTTATTTTGGCCGTTTCTCGTCTAACGTTTTTTTTTTTTTCGCTGTCCCCTTGGAAAACGTTAGATCGAAGTTTTACTGTATATAATATATGTACGTCATTTTTATTTTGCCGTTTCTAGATCTAACGTTTTCCTTAATCTAACGTTTTTTTTTTCGCTGTCCCCTTGGAAAACATTACATCGAAGTTTTACTGTACTTGAAAAGTTACAAATGTCATTTTAAAGATTTTCGGTCATTCTAACACATTTATACATCTATAGAAGGAATATTTTTCTGTAAAAAGTTTATTGTGCGCATTGAATTTATAGGAGACAGAAGTTTATTGACTAATAGCGCTTATCTCACAACAGATGACATTAGTTTGTCGAAATCAATGCGTGCGGTGGGACCGTGAATCAGTACAGTCAGCCACCATGACAGATACTGTCACGCTGCGCGAGTTTGAGCGTCAAATTTCAAGAAATTTATTATAAGTAATAATTTTTGGTCACAGTTTTTGTTTTGTTACAGTCGACTACACATATTTTTAAATATATCAGTATGTGCCACGTAAAAGTATGTTTAGTTGACTAAGTTTTAACCATATTAAGTATTTGTATGTGTCTGTGTTCAACGTGGTGTGCTAAGAGTTTAAAAAAAAGGTGAGCAGGACTTGTTGACTAGAAGGCGGGCTAGTTCACTAATTAGTCCTTTATGTACGTGAATGTGTGCTGTCATTCTCAATATATAAAACGATTTGAATATAGATTTTCTATGTTTGGGTTTTATATGACTTAGATCGTCTTTCATTGTACACCTTCTGATTAGGGTTTCTTTCCCGGGAAATTGTAAGATTTTCACACTTTTTGTATTCCCGGGAATACCTTCTGATTAGGGTTTCTTTCCCAGGAAATTGTAAGATTTTCACACTTTTTGTATTCCCGGGAATTCCCAGGAACTACCGCGCAGATAGAAAAAATTATAAAATACAATTAAATATGATCCCGAATACTGTACGAGAGTTATTTATCAAAGAATTTGATAATTGGCAAATGGAAAAGCATGTAGGCGTGGTTTACTAACAGAGTTGCACTCACATCTGATCACGGATTATACTTAATTGATCTTTGAGTGTGACACGTGTTGGAAACTTAGTTGATTTGTTTACTTCTTTTCCTTCTTATGAAGCCAACATAAAATTTGCATTATTTTAAATTAAATTATTATTAAAATGTTAAATAGTAATTCAAAAAGAGTGACTGTGAATTACCTCCTTAACTTGAGAAGAAGAAGAGAGTATAAGAAATTTGGAAGAGAAACCAATGATGTTGAACATAAAATTAGAAAAAGCATAGGAAATTTGGAAGAGAAACCAATGATATTGAACGTAAAATTAGAAAAAGCAATCCACTCAAAGACAAAGGTCCTATTGTTCAACTAGCCTGAGTCCTGCATTGAGCAAGTTGTGAAGCAAGAATTACAGTTATTGCTCAACAGGAAAATCGATCATCAAGTGTTATTAAATTGGGCCAGGCTTTGAAAACAATTCCTCCATCATCAGTTGAAGCAGAAAGAGCATTTTCTGTTATTGGTTTGTGTATTAACAAAGCTAAGAACTAGGCTTAGCGATAACAAATTCCCGGGAATGAAAAAAGGCCAGGAAATCAGAAACCCTACTTCTGATGTTATAGAATGTGCAGTCAAAATAGTTTACATGAAGTTAGAAATGTTAACAGTGTCCAATGTTGCTAAGATCTTTTTAATTCCACAAAAAATGCTGTCGATATGTCTTAAAAGCAAAAAGTCATATTATAAAACCTTCAAATATCATTTTAGAGCAAATAAAATGCTTTAACGATCGACAACTTTTCTCTGAAGATCAATAAAGATTATCATCAGATTATTTAAAGAAATTATTATGGCTTGACATTGAAGAACTCAGAAAATTTGCATTCCAATATGCTAAAGCAAAATAATTTTCAAATTTCACTTAGTTGGACTAAGATATATCCTAAAGGATATATCTTAATCCAAGTGAAATTTGTGAGATATATAAATTGTATAAAGTATATATAAAGTACGGTATATAAATATAAAGTGAAATATCTTGTTGGACTAAGATATATCCTTTAGGATATATCCTTTAGGATATATCCTTTAGGATATATCTTAGTCCTAAAAATATTCCTTAAAGGATATACCTAAATCCCCTATATATATATATATACAGTCAAACCTCTTTAAGCCACCACTATCGGTTCGAAAGTCCTTTCTGGCGGTAAAGGAGGGTGGCGGTTTATGGAGGGTTTATGGTAACATGTGAGAAAACATGTATAGACTAGAATGACATTGTTTCATTTAATTTAAGATGATCAGAAATAAATTGCTGAGTAGCAGAAGGATTTTTAATTTTATATTCACAAATTAAAATCTTTTCGTGAACATCTAATGTCGTTTTTGACATTTTTCCGATTAAGAAACAGCAACGATATTCACAACAGTTGATTTATAAAAAACGGTTTAAACTGTTCTTCTTCTTCCGCAAAGTTGAGGTTATGGCACTCCAGTCTTCTATTTTAAACGGTTATTTTGTAAAAATCCGTTTAAAGTTTTGGAATAGCTCATTTTGAAAACAGGGATGTGAATAATCACAGGTGTAAGATTACAGTGTCTAATAAATGTTAACAGATAAATTACTTAATTGCCATCTTCTCTAGTGTTTCTATTTGTGTTGGTTGATCTTGCCATACGATTGTTTTGGCGGTTTAAAGAATTAATTTGTCTACTAATGAAATGGTTTTGCCTCCAGAAATGAGTGGCGGTTGGCGATTAGGGGAATATCTTGAAATCAGGAAATATCTTGTTGGACTAAGATATATCCTTTAGGATATATCCTTTAGGATATATCTTATTTAGGATATATCTTAATCCAAGTGAAATTTGTGATATATATAAATTGTATAAAGTATATATAAAGTACGGTATGTAAATATAAAGTGAAATATTTTGTTGGACTAAGATATATCCTAAAGGATATAGATATTTAGGACTAAGATATATCCTAAAGGATATATCTTAGTCCTAAAAATATTCCTTAAAGGATTTACCTAAATCCCCTATATATACATTATTATTATGATCATAAATATTTTTAAATATGATCTATAGCAAGTTGTCATATTTACTCCTTGGAATGTTTTGCTTCCATTCCTGTTGCTGCTTCACTACCACTAAAAATCTTGCAAGTGCTTTTCTTTCCTTCAATTTTTGTTCATAAGTTTCAATTTAACATTTCAGAAATCTTGAATTTCGTGCTTTATCGGAATATCATAAATTTTTTAATGTTTCTATCTGATTTTGAATTATGTCGTTCTCCCTAAATAAATAAATGATAAAACTGTTCCTTAATATAATTTACGATTAATATATTAAATAAATCTCTTTCCTTTCATCCTTACGAATTATAAATTCCAAAATTGATGATAATTCTTAAGAATATAAGAATAAATTAATTAATTGCTCTTATTTACTTTGTTACAAATAGGTGCATAAAATCTGCGTGCATATATTGTTGATATTATTCATCAGAATGTAAAGAAAAATATTGCAATTTCTCTAAATATTAAGTAGTTAAATGAGGACAAATCTTATTTTTACATATACAGTGAAATCCCGATTTTGAAACTTTTCGGGGACCGGCCCGAAAAGTCGAACGAGCTATGAGGACACATCTTATTTTTACATATATTTGAAACATTTCTACCAATTTGTCATTAAAATTTTGTCATCATCTTCAATTTATAAATTGTATTAAAGCGAGAATGCCAACATCTCGAATTTAATATAATTATAAAATATTGATAAAATACAGTTACAATAATTTGAATTTCGAAAATTTTTCTGCAATACGTTCTGCATTTTGCATTTCAAGTAATTTAAAAAAATAATTTATCTTTTGGTTGTTTTAATTTTCTTCTTTGCCAGTTATGATAATTTTCTCATCAATCCAAATGATACCTCACGTTCTGCAATTTGCATTTCAAGTAATTTGAAAAAATAATTTATCTTTTGCTTGTTTTAATTTTCTTCTTTGCCAGTTATGATAATTTTCTCATCAATCCAAATGATACCTGAACCTTCATCAAGACTTCATTCCTATCTAAGGTTATGCTTCTTAGCATATATGTCCTAATTAAAATTAAAATTATATTTGACAAATATAAAATAATAAATTTTGTTTATAAAAATTTATTTTTTAATCAATTTTTTGAATTTTCATTAAATTTATTTATTGAAAAAATTGCGTTTGCTAATACATGATATGCAGATTTATTTTTAAGAGTTTAATTTAATGTTTGCTTTCTTGATTAATTGGGACTTAATTTAATTACAAAACAAATTAACAATTACTTTGTAAATCGAATTAAGGAGTGAAAACACAAATTTATGAATCACAGGAGCAAAAACTAGTCATATTAAACGAAAATATTTAGAAATACAATAATTTTTTAAAATTATAATTTAGTTTAGTTAATTTAGTTAGTTAATTTTTTAAAAGATTAAATGCTTATTTAGAACTTTAATCAATAATTTCTATTTTTTTAATATTAATTTTTTTATTTAATACTGCATGCATGTTTTTAATATTAATTTTTTTATTTATCTTTCTATATATTCTATATATAATACTATAGTGGTATCAAAATTTTGATTTGTATCTTCCCGCGTCGCGTAGCATTTTTTTGCAATGCGACGCGCTACTACTTTCGCGATTTTCATTCAAAATTATGTATTTAATTCTTTTTAAAAATTAAATGTTTACAGGAACTTTAATCAATAATTTTTTTTATTTTTTAATATTAATTTTTCTTATTTCTCTTTCAATATACTATAATAATATCAGAGTCTATCTAAATTGTGTTTTATAACTCTTTGGAATCGCGTTGCATCTGTTGCAATGCGAAGCGCTGCTACTTTTATGATCTTCATTCAAATCAGCAGAATTTTATATCTGGAATATCATCATTATATTATCAATTAGTGTTGATACTTTTTCAGTTTTAATGTGTCTTTCATCTTGTACAAATTAAAGAAAAAAAAAATTATTTATAAAATTTTTTATATGAAGCATAGTCTACATAAATTAACCCATCAAAAATGGCTAAAAACATGAAGAAAAATGTAATGAATTTTAAATTACCAGTTTTAATCATAACATTAGCAAGTCTATATATATATATATATATATATATAGACTTGCTAATGTTATGATTAAAACTGGTAATTTAAAATTCATTACATTTTTCTTCATGTTTTTAGCCATTTTTGATGGGTTAATTTATGTAGACTATGCTTCATATAAAAAATTTTATAAATAATTTTTTTTTCTTTAATTTGTACAAGATGAAAGACACATTAAAACTGAAAAAGTATCAACACTAATTGATAATATAATGATGATATTCCAGATATAAAATTCTGCTGATTTGAATGAAGATCATAAAAGTAGCAGCGCTTCGCATTGCAACAGATGCAACGCGATTCCAAAGAGTTATAAAACACAATTTAGATAGATTCTGATATTATTATAGTATATTGAAAGAGAAATAAGAAAAATTAATATTAAAAAATAAAAAAAATTATTGATTAAAGTTCCTGTAAACATTTAATTTTTAAAAAGAATTAAATACATAATTTTGAATGAAAATCGCGAAAGTAGTAGCGCGTCGCATTGCAAAAAAATGCTACGCGACGCGGGAAGATACAAATCAAAATTCAGATACCACTATAGTATTATATATAGAATATATAGAAAGA
>AYEL01080565.1:0-52155 GCA_000484575.1 Olivierus martensii
TAAAAAAATAAATAAATATTTTTTAAATTAAATCTTTAGTATAATAGAGCAAAATAATTTCTGAAATTTTAACGGAGGAATTGTAATTTATAGCTGTATATAATAAATATATCATTAAAATCCGCACATTTACTTTATTAAATATTTTAATATAGCAATTACTAAACATACATTTATAGTTTAATTAGTAAAATTAAAACCGAAATTTCTTAGAAAAATATGAGTACATATTTATTAGAGTATCCATTTATTTCAATATAATTTCATCACTCAAGCTACATTAATAAAAAACTCAAATGTTCATACAGCACTGCATATTTTAATTAAGCATTCATATCCTTACATTTTATATTAGCTTTAAAAAATATATGGATAAAATATTTTTAAAAACCATAATTTGTCAATATTTATAATAAATTAACGAATATGATTATCCTTCAGCCAACTTTCTATTAATATAGGCCTATATAGTAGGCTAAAAGAACTATAAGTAAATTTTTTAAGAAAAATTCTAAATTATATGGGATAGAAAAGTAATATTTTTTTCATTTATAATTCATTCTTTCATACTATGTGGACGTGTTAAAAGTAAAAAAAAAATTCAGAGGTATATCAATTTACCAATTCGTTTTTACAAGGTTATTTCATACAAAACAAGACTGATATTGCTCATCTTTAATGAGTAATATTAATTTAATCCCAATGACTTCAGGGAGGTTGTTTTACAAATATCCTTCCTAATATGCAGCTCCAAATTTCTTTAAGATGCTATATGCGTAAAAGACGTGTAGTTAAAAATAGAAAATGCGGAAGTTTGAATTTGTTCGAACAAATAAATACAATAATATTTATATTTGCATCAAATAATAAAATATCTTTTAAAATGTATTTAACATTTAAGAAAACTCAGAAGAGAAAGCACAAAAATCTGTTTCAACCGTATCATTAGGAAACTTGTACGAAGTCCAAATGAGTGACAAAATAAACCGCGTAAAAAGTGTCTCTGGCAAAAGACGAGTTCAAAAACATGACCTATGTTGTCTATCGAATTAGTTTAATCAGCAAAACCAACCAAACTATTCAAATAAAATAAATTATTTAAAAAATTTCAGTTTTAAAATTATATATTGGATAAAGGAAAACAAAATAAAAATTGACTGTACGTGAACACTTCTGAATGAATTTGTAAATTAGTTATCTCTTACAGACAATGTATTAACTATGTTTCATTATCTGTGCTTATTTAAGGAGTCATTATACGCTGTAATTTTTTCCGATTTTTTAATTATTATTGTTAGAAGTGATATTATTCATTGCATCTCGACATGCGTCATTCCGACGTCAATGCGATGACGCCTGGATATGAAGCGAAGTTTATCAACAGAAGGGAAGATGAGGAAGCTGTTTCTTTAGCGGAACATTTTGCTTAGCAGTTTCAAGGACTGACGGTTACCATGTCATTTAATAATGCATGGCGTGTTAAAAATAAAACAGAAGACGAATTTAGCAACGATTCAACAGTTGCCGTGTTAGCAGAACCTTTGAAGATAACGAACATAAAATGGTTGCAATATTTTCGAAACTGTATTTTATGCAAGAACAAATTCAAATATTTTGTTTAATTTACCAGCATTTGTATTATTTTACAAATAATTTTAATTTTTTTTTTATTTAATTGTAACGTTTAAAAGCATTGTTAACATTATTTTGCTTTAAATTTTAATATATTACTGTTTAACTGATAATAAATGATACGCTTATTCACTTATTTTAATGACGAAAATTTCAAATTTAATCAAGAAATTTTCATATTATTACATAGTTTTGTCGTCATTATTACGTCATAGATAAAAAATAAAAAAAAAATTTATAATAATTTAAATAAATGTTTGAATTGAGGACAATAGATGTAAATTTCGAACCGGAAACATTTGTTATTAATAATCAATTTTTTAAATTTTATGAAATATTGAAAAGGCAGGAAACTTAATCTAAACTCGCAAATGAAAATTTTTGAATTTACTACCTTTAGGGGCATTTGGTATCAAATGTTACCGTTTTAACTAGCCTTGTGTTAATAGGTTAAAAGCATCTCTCTGGATGCAGGAAACATTTGGATAAACGCCAAACAATTCAATATCGTGATGTAATTTGTGACATGTTGTGTCTACTATTAACAATGTTAGTGATCGGGGAAATCATCAATATCATTTATAACTGGACGAATTATTTACTTAGTAGAAGTGAAGAAAATTAAGAAAATATTTCTCATTCATAAATGATTGCAAACAATTCAAATGAACACAAGAAACAGGCTAGCAAAGTAATTCAATGTGCTCTAAACTAGCTCAAATTTCCGTTTCTCTAAATGTTAAATTTGTTTCTATCTGTAAAACTTAAAAAAGTATTTCAAATATTGCAATTGCTGTCCGTTAAAATCACTGAATCATCAATCTCTGTCTGCATGTTTTCGGGTTAAGTCAATCCATTGTTAAAACTAACAATGAATTTCACCTACAGGACAATGTTGAATAGAACTTTATCTCTTGATTGTCTTCATGCAAGTCAATTACATTTGTGTACTAAATTTTCCAGTTAATCCGATTAGTATAAATAAATTTAAAGGAAACAGTTATCGAGAGATTAACACTAAAATACCGTTCACCTTGGTTCGACCTTGACCGTCTGACTCACCTTGCGTTGAATGGCCATGAAATCGAAGAATAAATAAAAATATGACAATAAGCCTGCGGCTATCCAAAGATTTGATCCCAAAGAAGGCCATTGTGGATGCCACCGTGGGGAAAGAAAGAAGTACTGAATATGTTTTCGAAATACACCTTACTCTCTACAGAGACTATATAGGGGACAAGAGTAAGTTGATGGCATTAGTTGTTCCATGGCTTACATCCATAACCATCACCCCTTTACGCTCCCAGAAGGATATTCGGATTTACTACTTACGACTACCTTCTAATTTATATTTAGTAAATGGGATGATCCTACAAGTGCCACTAACTTTTCTGTGACCCCTGTGGTAAATAATGGATCCTCTTATTTCCGTTACGTCACTATTTGCCAAGAGAAAAACCTAACATATCTGTAAGGAGTGCATGCTCGAAATAAACCCAGAATCCAATACGATACCCGACCATATAAGGGGAATAAGAAAGACATTGCACTGCCAGGCGATGCCAGAAATCAGATGTGTTGTCACCTTGACAGGCATTTCTACAGACAAGCCAGGCTGAAGGGTAACAGCTAACTGGAAGAACTAATCCTTTCAGACATAATACGATTAGCTCTTACGATTTTCCATATATTTTCTCATTTTAAGTGTATAAAAAAATATTTAATTTTTTTTTAAATCAAATTACTGGAATGCTAAAGAATTTCATCACATACGTACCTTATGGCATAATTGATATCATGTCACGACTTTTCTATTTAATTTAATTTTAAAAAGTTTAATTTAATTTTTTAAAATATTTTAATGAATACGCTGAATATTTTAACTATATACTTAAATTGGAATAATGTTAATTAATTCAATAGAATTAACAAATTTTTTGCAGTTTTAGAAGCAATATTTTCGTCGCATTAGCAACAAAAAAATTTTATTTATTTGGTATATTTACATTTATGAAATATTTTTCTATAATAATTTTTAAATATTTTTTTGTGAGTTTGGCAATGATATGATCATTCCTTTTTTAATATGTGTTTTGAAACATTAAAAGGATTTCTAAAAGCTATCTGCCAAAATCAACAAGAGGTGAAGTTCATACGTAGTTTGTTTAACAAGGTTTATGAAATCATATTTAGAATTTCAAAAAAAAATCGCTTTAAAATAATATTTATTTATTTTACACTTAGATCTGCATTTAATTTAAATTGTAGCTTTTAAAATATTTATAAATTTTATTTTTCGGTTATTAGAATTGCACTTGTTGTCATTTGTCCTTAAATTTCTTTAAAATTGTGTTTAATTTGGGTTTGCAGAGGAAGGAAGTTGGTTCCATTCCAGTTGACATTGTGTCATTAGCATACTAAAGTGCCAAATGTATTTTTTTGTAGATAATGAGTAGCTTTGTTACTCAGTTAAAAATCGGTAGTAAAAATATATATTCAAGTAGAAAAATTGTCTTAAGAAATTTATAAGTTACTTTTATTCGACAAGGACATACAATGGTTGAAAGCAGAACTGATAATTTTTTTAAGAATTCTAGAAATCTATCGAAACAGTATTCATACCTTTTAAATTTTGGAAACTTATCAAGAAAATTAACTCGTTAAAATTATTATTTAATCTCTAAACTTTTCGTTGATTATAATCAAACGTTATTCAATACATAATTATCTATAACTGTTCCCTCCAAAAATTTCGAAGAAAAATTTTTTATAGAAAATAATTTTTTTTTGTTTTAAAGTTCTAATTATTATGTTATAAATTTTATTTAAGAAAATTTATATTTAGTAAACCTTTTAAATGGTTATTTCTTTATTAAAATATTTCCCGCCAGAATCTAGGACTCCGACTTCCGCGTCGATTGTCAAGTGTGGTATAGGTCGAAAAATTATTAATATTTTTTTTTTATTATAAATTTTTAAATCATCTACAGATGGCGCTTTAATACTTGAACTTTTTTATATTTTTACCTTTCGAAGAAATTATTCCTGCCATCTGTTAGCAAAAATAGAAAACATTTCCAAAATTAATTTAACTTTTAATTTATTACATTTTGTACTCTTTGTATATATATATTTATAAGTAAATAAATGATACACTTCACTCACACAAACAAACTCTTTTTTTTTTTACAATACAATAGCAAAGATAAAAGATAAAAATATTTATGTACAAAATACTAGATCCAATAAAAAATCATTTTGAAAGCATTTGTTTCTAATTTTGTTTGTTTTGAGTTACTGAATATTCCGCGAACATTTTTTTGTTTTACTTTATAAACAAATAACATTTAAAACATTAATTTGGTCAAAAAATGAAAGGCAGTGATATCAATTTGATGTGTTTTGAAGAATGTTATATATACTATATTCTCGCATGTAACTAAAATATAAACATCTTAAGAGTTTTATGGATTTATGCTTAGTTTGCCTTTCAGCAGTCAATGTTATTCCATGACTTTCCGTACGGAAAACTTGTTATTCACAGTTGGTACTTATATAAAACTTTGATTATCTCGAAGGTAATTCGAGAACATCCACGAATCAAGCAATCGCTGATTCTGGAGAAATATATCTCCGACGTCATCTATGAATTTTCCTTTATCTGCTAGAAGCATAAGAATTCCTCCATGTATCCATCATTGTCGCTGAACACATAAACCTGTAACACATAACTATGGGTAATATTCCACGTGACATAATTCCCCAAGGTATTGTTCCGTAAAAGCCGAGTTGCAATTGGCCAGCTACTGGATTCTGTGCAGTAAATGATTCCATCAACCACAGCACCAAATTGCTAAAAATCAGGAAAGTTACCGTTTGTCGTCCCGGTTTAGACTTCTCATGAGAACAACCGGGTCTACAGCACTTCTTATTTAAGATATGCATAAAGAGAGCTTGAATGCAACAATGGAAAATCATAACGGCTCCATCAACAAATACCACTAGGTATTTGGTATTGTGGAGATGATTACTGCCTACTATCATTCCACAAGCTCCAAAGAGGAAAACGGATGTCGTACCCCAAGATTGTATTGCCGAATGAAGATCCGGTTCGGGTTTAGAACGCGGACACATTCTTCTTATCTGACATAATCCTAAAAATACGGCTAAAATCGAAAGTCCCATGATTCCGCAGTGAACAGAAGACACAACAAATAAGGTATCCAGATGCAATTTCTGATTGTTGGTCAAAACGAAGAATAATATGAGAACTATTAATCCGACTACCGTCACCAATAGTCCTAGAAATAATCCTTTACTCGAGCCTCTACAATCGATCTTTCGACCGGAACAGTTTTGTTTATTTACCACATCTGAATCTGGACTTATGCTTCTAGGTGTACTGTTTATATTGTAATGAACGACAAAAGTGGATGATTGCCACAAATGAAACATAACGGCACTGCAGACTAAACTAAACTGAAGAACAAATGGAAAAATGTAAGGCATGGCCTTTTCCCATATTGAACCTATAGTAGAACTTTGAAGACAATATCTGTAGTAGAGGACCTGTTCTAGTTTTTCTTCTTCCTGTGGATCCCACCAACATTTTTTGGAAACTGTGAAAAGTAGCAAAATCAAAATTATATCATTGTAAATAATAATAATAATAGTAATATCGTAAATACTAATTCAATTTACCATATACTTTATGTTGCATATTAGAATTCATAACATGGATAGTCGCATTGAAGTCTTCTGGAATTTTCGGATTTGTAGCATTTTGAATAATATGACTATGTTCTAACCATTCTTTCGCTGTTTCCCATAAAAACAGGCGAATCCAAACGGCTAAATTAGCAGCCTGAAGATGCATCAGACCGATATTTCGAAACCAACCAAGAGATTTGAGAACTCTCTGAAAAAAAAAAAGCAAAATATTAATGTAAAAATTAAGATTAAAAATAATTTAAAAAATATACATGATAATTCTCAAAACAAAATTCAGAAATTATTAGTCTAATAGGACTGTATTACATTGAAATATAACCAAGCTTCATTAATTGACCTAGAAAACAAAATGACTGGGCTAATTATGGAACAGAGGATAATGAAGATGTTAGGCAAGTGTTACATGATAAAGGAAGTAAATTGATATATCTGACTTAGTTCTAAATTAGTTATTTCCTTGTAGATGGAATACAAAAACATCATACTGATAGAAAGAAATACTAAATATAACTTCGGAGTTTAAAAATATATATAATTTTTGGACTTTAATTCATTTATTTAAATGATATATAAATAAATTAAAAATGAATTCGAATGTAAAATTTAAAAATTTTAATAATTACTTTTTACTATTATGAAAAAATCGAAAAAATATCTTTTTGCTTACTGGAATATTCATAAAAAGAAAATGCATCTGAAGAAATGTAAAAATTCCCAATAAAATTGGTTGTGCTAAGTTCAGTTCGTCCAAACACATTTCTTCTACGGGTGTGAAATAAGTTCCTATTTCCAATCCTATCCAAGTTAACATTCCGAGTCCCAGCACTAAAAATTGATTGAAATAAATTATATAAACTTTATCACATACAGTATTAAAAATAATCAAATTAATAAATATATTTACTAAAAGTACAGTTATAATAATTCAAGTACACATTACCTAATATTCCAACTCGGAGATAAATACTAATATCTTTCAACAACACTCCAGATTTCTTCTTCAAATCTCCGGATTCAATATCTTCACTCAAAGTGGGACATTTTGAAAATGCTACACAAATATAAGTTGTCAAAAAGCATACCACGCTGCCACCAATAAGATAAGAAAAGAGAAATCCCTGTAAAACAAAAAATTTGGAAATAATTTCAAATATAATACGTCTTTGCAATGAAAGATTTTACAGATCATGAATCACGGAAATAAATGAAGTTACGCTTCGCTAAGTGAAAAAAATAACATTTTTAAGTGAGACCTTTAACAGGAACTTACGTTATAATAAAGTAATGGAATGGGATTGTCAAGGATTTCTGTGATTACTATGATTCCAGCGGTCACGATTAACACTCGAGCATATAAACCGCTTAATACCCGAATTGTACCAGTCTTTTCCTTCGATCTAGATAAGGAACTACTTTTAGCATTATTTCGAATATTTTAATAAATTTAATAAACTGAAGAAGAATCCAGACATTAAACTGACACGCATTATGCAGTATATATTTTACGTATACCTTTCTTTTTTGCTTCTGTTTGATTTTTGGGAAGCACTTCGTTCTGGTTCGACAGCTTCGTCGGAACTTGAATTATCAATGGACGAGGTAGGATGTGGCAAACTATTCTTAGAGCCAGTCATAGATGTTGGAATGGGAGGAGGAGTCGGTGGTAGTTGAAGTTCGTCCAAAGATGCCAAAGATGGAGTGATGATTTCCGGAGTGTGATGAATCCCCAATAATTTCACATTATTATTGGTCGTTTCGTTATTCATCGGATCCATTTGGAAAAAGTTGATAATCGCAACCTGTTAACTAAATAAAAAAATTGTAATTCATCATTACAACAGCTCATATATATATATTCAGCTATATAAATATAAAAATAAACATTAGAACTGCATAGGAGCAATTCTTAAAAAAATAATAATAATAATACTTTCGCGAATATCATGAAAGAAAGTCTTGCAAACAGTTACGAAAAGCAATTATTTAATAGTCTAGACACCCCAATCCAATTTGTTTCAATAAAACATCCAATAGTAATGAAGAGAAAAGTTATGCAAACTACTTTATAATTATTTGGTTCCGTTTAATCATCGACATCAATTGAATGAAAAGCAAATCCAATTATCACCATTTAAATACGATAATTGAAATTACTCCTACAACTCTTAACATTCAAATTATTTCCGAAAGTGATTTGAATTAAGGATATCCTCTTTATTTAGTACTAGATATATAAAGTTAGTTATTAGTTCCTCTTTAAGAACTTCATGAAACACCTGCTGCTATTATTTCTTTAAAAGCTCACCTGTCGCGCACCACTCTACATCGTTCAATCAATGACAATTGTATATCCTACCCAGAGGAAAATATTTGAAAAGAATGAAGAATGATCAATCTTTCAAAAGATTAATAATTCAACGTCTCCATACCTGTAGTTCTAGAAACTGTAAACTAATCAAAAGAAAATTATGGTTTTAATTTATTTAAATCGGCGCTAAAGAAACTGGGCCAATTAGTTTATTATATATAAAGTTTATCAAGATTAGAAAATAAAGATAATTTTAGAAGTTAAACAGTAAAAAACAAATTGGATAATTCAAAATAAAAGAGTTCGTTGATTGAGCGAGGCAGAGAATCGACATGTTAAGGAATACATCAACAGAAGCCAAAGATATGATCGACAAGAGTCATAAAAGGGCAAAAGAGCGTGGTAAAGTCATAAAGGCATAGACCACCTACTGATGTTTATGGGATTTATTTCTATCAGTTCTGTAATTATCAAATTAACATTATCGATAATTTATCTCTCCTAAGCGGACTTATTTTTTTATTTAATCATTTATTTTGAATATATAAAATAAGTTTTTGTTCCGAAAATATAAATAATATTTTTTTCCAAATGGAAATTTATTTCTACATTGAAATTATTTAAAACTTATTTTAAGACTGTACACGAAATGTTTAGCCTATCTGTACTTTGATCCTAAAAGTTAATGGCGTTGGCATTTACTTTGCTTTAGCAAGTAATCGTCTGGTTATTTCGGTTTTGGTCCATTTCACTTTTATCTTTTAGAAAACGTTTTAGTACTTTCTCTCTACAAAATGGTTAATGCTTTAAATTAAACTTAGAAATATAAACGGATTAAAACATCCTTAAAAGTTTTAAATTTATTTTTATTTTTTAATAATGCATTATTTTATGATTCAACACTTTACTTATTAATTTAATTTAGATATCATATAAATTGTCCTAATAATTATTAAAATAATTGCAGACAAACAGAATAATGATTAATTATTGGTGCGATATACTTATTTAAGATATATTTTTTAATTAATTACAGATTTTGATAATAACAAGTTTTAAATTCATTAATATTATGGAATGTAATTAATTACAAAATTTGATTAGTTTATAAAATGTCAAAATTAAAAATTTAGTTTTTACAGATATATTACAATATAGGACTATTATGGATAGTACTTAATATTAACAGAATAAACTTTAAATATAAGTTCAGTTACTTTAATGATGTTAGGATTAATTTTTAACTAAATTACAGTATTTTGCCTGATTTTAAAATTTTATTATTTATTGTGTAAGACATACACAAATAAGGACTTGGATTTAGGAAGAAGGGAACGAAGTTATATTATTTTTTAAAAATTTATTTTGTTTATTTATATTTAATATGTTTGTTTATATCGCGTATTATATTATTTTATTTATGATAGAAAGAACCAATAAAAAATATTCAATTTTTTTGATAAATAAATATAAAATATAAATATTAACATATTTTATAATGGCATTCGACTATTTTTTACTTATTTAAATTTTTATTTCTCGTTCGATAAACAGACTTATTGTCTAAATTTATGATCCACAACATATCGATTTTTATATTAATTTTATTTTAGTTTTAAAATATTATTATTAAAAATTTCCTGTTATTTCAATAATTATCATAATATTAAATAAATATAATCTTATAATTTAAACTTTAGTATTTTCTATTTTTTCTTTAGGAAATATAATACGTATTATGTGGCTGTTACATAGTTAAACAATAGATATTTTAGTAGTTATATAGTTAAGTAATCATAGATTTACAATGGTGCAGAGTAATACTATTACATGAATAATTGAATAAGAAATCTTATATTGGTAAGTTTGCCTATCACAACATAATTAAGAATTTAACGCTGATAAAATTTATCCACATAAAAAGTTTTGTTAAGAACTTATAAATATAAAGTGAATTATATAATATAGTCATTTAAAATAGCGTTATTAATAATTTTTATAAATGAATAGAACAACTGTTTTCACCAATCCTGCCGAAATGTTTTAAAGATTGTTATAAAAATAGCGTTATGAAGAACAAATTTCGGATTTTTTTAGCATAAAGATAATAGATAACATATGTTAGAAAAATAAATAAAGAGATGGCATACATATGTTAATAGTTGATTTCTATATAAGGTTATAGATGAATAAAAATACTCAAGCCTATATATTTTTTTCTATTAAATATACTAAATATTTTCTATGTATATATTTATGCTTTTAAAGATATTAAAAATAATTAATCATGAAAGAATTTGTAATAAAAAAAAATTAGCAAAAAAGTTTGTTGATATTGATATTATTGAAATATGTAACAGTACTACTAGATATTAAATAATAAAAGCAGAAATTTTATCTATACTTTTCACTGAATAAGATCTATTCAAAATTGTCTAATATGTAAAAAAGTACCGTATATCAGTTATTAAGAAAATGGATATTTGCTGAAATTTATAAACGACTCATTGATAATATTATTTTCATCTTACATACTCAATTAAATAGCGCTTTTAAAATATAACAAATATCCAATTTTATTAATTGACTTGTTTTTATATATAGTATTAAATGTTTTGAATGAGTATCATTTATTTATTTTCTTAAAAATATTTCTCTGAGAAAAATCTTTTAACTAATAATACACATCCTGAAATATTAGCACATATCATGAAATACAATTTCTATTTTGAGCGTGAGATTATGAAAAAATTTTTAAGCAATACAATCGAAATAAGGTGAACAATGTGATAGATAAAGTATTATATTTCCAGTGAAGAGAATCTTTCTT
This sequence comes from Olivierus martensii, assembly GCA_000484575.1. Taxonomy (NCBI): domain Eukaryota; kingdom Metazoa; phylum Arthropoda; class Arachnida; order Scorpiones; family Buthidae; genus Olivierus; species Olivierus martensii. The sequence goes on from AYEL01080565.1 coordinate 11,502, forward strand.
TACTCAAGTGTACTGAAATTTACCAGGCATAAATAACATAACAAATGCATAGATTCTATGTCAAATTTCATTAAAATTGATTTAACTACGTAATCTGTGATTTCAGTGGAAGAGAAAAAAGTTGACGAAAGTTTTCGTTATTTTTCTCTTTAAGTTCTTTTATTAATATAATTGGATTTGATACTTCAAATTTGACACTTTATAACATATTGAATACTTTCACCGAATATAAATGCCAAATTAGTATTACAGTATTTAACCTAGAACGAGAGTTATATGGAGTCGAATTTCGTAATGATTCTTGTAATAAGAGTTAGTGACTACAGTACAGTAGTTAGCTTGAGTAATTGCTATGCTTCTGAATATACTACCTATATTATAAAGCCACAAACCGAATACTAACATAAAACTGAAAATTACTTCTAGTCTTTCAGATCTGCTATAAAAGTCAGAATGATTTATACTACTAGTAGTATAAGTCATTCTGTTCTGAAAGACTAGAAGTAAATTTTATTCATTTGCGTTCTTATAAGTTATACAAGGTAAAACTATAGAGTTAAATCAAATGTATATTAAGATCATTGAAGAGAGAAAATAAATTATCATTATGAAATCTACAGCATATTTATTTTTTCAATTAACATTTAAAATTATATTAATTGATTATAATCAATGTATTAATATTAATCGAGTTTATAATCGATTATTTTTTACGTGATAAATTGGAAATAGTTATGAAATAAATAATTTTCATAGTTTCTGAAATTATTAAATATCGTGATACTTTTGTATATCTTTCTAATCAATTCTAATAGATTGCTAACCATTTTTTAGTAATATTAATATGATTAAATGTTATCTAGATAAAATAAAACAAAAATATTCTATTTATAATTTTATAAATTTATCTGTTGGCCTATATATCAAGAGTATTTTTCAAGTTGCGGATTACTGTATAGTATATTATTATTCTTAAAAGTTTTCATTTAGATTATGTTGACTTCCAGGATAACAACTTAAGCATTTAACTTTATGGAATTTTTTGATTCTGTATAGGATTTCTTTAGAAATATTACTTCGTCAATTATACTTTCTATAACAATGTTAAATAATTTATAATTATTTCATTTTATTTTTATATTTATTATAGTAAGATAGTAGTAGTAGGATACTATTTATTATAGTTTACTATAATTCATGAGAATGTAACTCCCAGCGGCCATCCTTGACAATCTCTATTTTCAATTACAACTAGTTCAAGGACATGTTTAATAAACAGCCTTTGAGAGTATATTTAAACTATGTTACATTTAATGTAATATTTAAATGACTGTAATAATGTATTTACTATATTTATAAAATAATATATGAAGTAATTCTTGGCATCAAGCCTATACAGAGACTTAAACTTGTTTACGTCAAAATCATTGAGATTACACGTTAAACATAATTTCATCCAAATTATTATTGCGGAGATTTTAATTTATTCTAATATAATTATATTAATAATGTGAAATGTTTCAAAACAAAAATTTATATGAAATATTTCGGTTTAAAACTTATTAAAATTTTTATCTTTTTAACAATTTAATAAAAATTTTATAGTTGTTATTAAATTTTCATAAATTACATAAATAAAAATTGTGTTAAATAATATTATTTTCTAATTTAATTTACACAAAAAAATTTAAGAATAAAAAGCTGATAAACATGTAATCCCTATTTGTTCACTACAAAGCATGCTGATAATTCTTTTTATGTCAATACTTCCGAAATACTGTACAGAAAATTGGTACATGTTTAAGCCAGAAAAATAGAGAACATATTATTAGTGTAAGAATAGTACATATAGTAATCGTTTCTAATGTTATACATTATACGCTTTTAGAATTCTGTTGTCGCAAACATAATCTCGTTTAAATATGAAATTGTTAAAAAAAAAAAAACAATTTTATATTGAAACATGTCAGATATTTTATACATATAAACTATGTGGTATAACTTAAATAGTTTTTAATATTCAGTAAAAATCGTATTCAATCAAATCATAAACATTTATTTTACGAATTCTCGAAGATATGAGTTTATTAAGAATAAATTGCTATATGATTTTTATATATATATATTATTTTTAGTTGATTTAGCATGAATAATTCTAATGATTAATATAGAAATTTGTTAGATAATGTAAAGAATAGCTTTAGTTCTCTGCTGGAAAACGAGAAACCATAGAATTTTATAATCTGCAACTAACTTAGAATATTATAAGAACTTAGATCTGTTCTCCCAATGGACCTAATACTCTGCTTGTTTGCAGATGAGAAGCAGTTATCTTTTATATTGTCTTAAGGAAGGATCATATTCTTTATTAGTATAGCAATATTTGTATTGTAGCTTGCTTATTTGTTAAGGATTTACTTTTGTAGCCTTAAAGATTTTATGTATACAGTACAACGTTTGCCATAAAGTTCTAGATGCTTTTATATCAAAATTTTATGGTAAAAATTGCATGAGTTCACATAAAAGATATTTCACGGATATAATAAGTTAACATTCCAAATAAAAATATGAAAACATTTTTCGAAATTTATGAAAAATTTGTCATATGTCTACTGAAAAATTCAGATAGCTTAATTCAAAAATTTGCAATAAAAAATTTCAGAATTCATCACAATTAAACTTTATTTTTTTGAAATCTTTACAATATCCCTGAACTGAAATAAATCGTTCTCCTCGAATATTAATTATACTGTATATCCTCTTCAGCTGTTTTCTAGAAACATGAAACATTCATTCATAATTTTTGTAAACCAGAAAATCAGCTGCTAAATTAAATTCCACTATAACTACAGTAAATTTATTAAAATTTTTATTTATTAATAATACTGAAAAATTAAAAATGTAAATATATGTATTTATATTTAGGGCGTTTTCCTTAATGAAAAATCAATATTAAAAAAATAAATCATATCTTAAATTTTCAATTAAAATATTTTTGAGTTATTATAATAACGTTAGTTTCCAATAATTTTCTCCGTTAATTACCGGACATCAAATATAATTATTAATTTATAATTGACATCAAATTATTAATAATGCAATACAACTGCAATCACTTAAATTTTTATTTAGGATGGTAAACTGACACTTTCCTGATTATTTAGAATCAATAAGTCCTGATAAGAATTAAGGACAACAACGGTGATCGAAATGCGGTTGGATAATCATAATAATTGCTTTTGTTTCTTACTATTATCTTCCTTATTACGATATCTTTCTGGCCATTTATTTCGAAGCGTTTTAAAGTGAATCTACACAAATGTAGTTGTTATAGTAAAAAATTCTATCATCCATTTTAAAAATCAAATAATTAATTTAAAATTTATTATCTGAATCTTTCGGTTAGATAAAATTTCAATTTTGATAAAATAAAAATATTGTTATACTTTCGTTTCTATACAGTATTTACATCTCCAAAGTGTAACTCTATCGGTTTCATTCGCTTGATCCAGTTTCTTGATTATGAAAATTTAGAACACGGGTGTCTAATGTCAGTTTTTCGTGACGTAAGGGGATGATTAAATTTGGTGGACTAGTCATTTGCTAACTATTATAATTCTATTTATTATTTTATTTGGTTTTTGAATAAATTTTATCTCTTCATCGTCAGAATGTAGGAAGACATATTTTCTCTACGAATTTCACAAAATAATAATAATAAATGATAGGTTATTATAAAGGTAAATTTTATATATGATAAACGTAATTAAATTTGTAATTTTTATACATTGAATAAATTTAAATTTTTTTTGATATAAATATTCTTACTTAATTATAAAACGGCCTTTTAAATTAATCCAGGGTGGTAAGCCAAAGCTTTACCACGCGGCCATTCGGCCGACGCCGACATGACCATAATGGGAAGCTTAAGCTCCCCCGAGGGAAACGTAACAAACTCTATTGCTGTTAGCCAAGCAGTGTGGGTGGTGGCAAGGCTCCTGATCTTGACTGATTCATGGCATCGCGTCGGTCCACACTATCCCCATGGAGACTTGGGCAGTTTCTTTTGGGTTGCAAGCAGCTGTATCGGATACGGAGGGAGACTACCGATCCTTGCATACGGGAAAAGATATGCGCCTTGAGTACTCTTCCTCCGTGAAAGTTTTGAATGAAATCTGAAGATCTTAGTAAGAAATGTTTTTGTCTTGGATATTGGCTAAGGAACATTTTCAAAGCTAGCCTGCTATTGGGATTGTTACGCATGGTAGACCTCATCTATTGAGTTCTCTTGCTTGTGGGAATTCTCACTGTTGCGATTATTCAGCAGGGTTGCCTCTTTGTGTCTGCGATCTCTCTGGGACGAGACAGTAGTGGCAGTTTCTTCGCATCACTCGGCTATTCAAATGCTTTCAACTCCGTGCATGGAAAACTGGTAGTGTGGGCACATCTCTAGGGTTGAGACTGTGTGGATTCGCTATATACATCCTCCGTTTGTGTGAATTTAAGATTGTTATGCTCGCCTGCACAGATGGGCTATAATTACAGCCAAGTTCTCTCTCACTGATGTTCTCTTCTGTAAGACCTTTAATGGAGCAGGGTAGCTCCCCATGGCAAATTACAGAATACAAAATGAGCCATTGGTATCTCAAATATACAATAAGAGTTTATGAAATAATCCATACTAAATTACCATTAAATTAAACCTACTATGTTTTGAACTTCATTCAGATAATAAAAATAATAAAAATAGAACATCAAATTATTCAATATTAAAAAAATAGACAAGATTTTAAAATCTCTTTTCAAATGCTAATATAAAATTTATCTAACACTGAAGGTAACGTCGGCCGGATGGCCGCGTGGTAAAGTTGCGGCTTACCACCCTGGAGGATCCGGGTTCAAATCCGGGTCCCACACCTCTAGTTTTTCAGGACGGGTCCGGGCCCGGCTCGCCGAACCCCATCCGGTTGGCCCCATCATGGGTGTTGGCCAGCCTGTGATGGGCTCTATAAGTGGCCGCCGCCAGATAATGAATATCCCATGAGGATATGGCGGCTTAACCGAACTAACCTAACCTGAAGATAACACTAAAAAGGAAATTAATTGATAAGATAACTAATAAATATTACGAAAAAATATTTTATACTTATTATTTGCAGTATTCTTTTATATTTTGGTAAACAACAATATTAAAGAAGTTCCAATTAAACTATACATTAGTCTCTAGCAGAAGTTTTTTGCTATCTTAATCAACATCATAATTGCTGTAACTTTTGAACTAGTTAGTGATTAATTCAAATATTCTGCCAGCTATAACACATGATTTTATAGTAGCTATTTCAGAATGTACTACGAGATCAATTCTACTCTTGATAGGATCCGCCAATGAAATGAAGAATGAGTTTCAACAAGCTGACCCTAGATCCTTTCTGAAACTCTGGAATCCACAATAAAACATGGTTTCTCAGATAGTTACTCGTCCGATTCGGATTTTAATGCTATTTTCTAAGTATTTAAAATACTTAGATCTGTTCAGCGAACAGACTTAAAATAGTTTCCTCAGTTTTGACACAATATTTTGCGAATAATCATTTTTATTTACATTAATGAATTTAGGGAGCAGGAAATTGTATAGGAAGTTTTCTGTGTGTGGAATCAAAATGTACCGAAAGAAGATTATATAGCTACATCTTATATATTAAAATGACATGCATTAATAATAATAATTATTATTTTTTTCTATTGATTGTAAAAATTGATTCGGGAATACGTGAATAAACTAGAAATATATTACAAATAAATAATACACTTCCATATGACTAATCATGAGTAAATAAGTACAAAAAAATTAAATTTATTAAATTACCATAAATTCCACAATGACAACATTGAATTATGCAAATTGCATATACAGAATATCACAAATAAGAAAAAGATTTATGTACAATTTAAACGTAGAAATTAATTCAGTTATTTTCGATAGATAACTAAAATATTAATTTTTATGTGAATATACATTTTGCCAGTATTATTTAACCTTAAGAATTTTTAACATTGTTGTACGATTTCATTTAAAAATTAGTTTACATGTATGTGAGTTTCTGAGTTTCAAATTAGATTTTTATTATTAAAATACATAAAATTGATTACTAATTTTAATTGTTTTCTTAGAAGCAGTTAGTTTGAATGGATGAACCGGGTCCTTCAACAAGTGCAGTTACAAGAAAAATTAGAGGCTTAGGTTAGATTTGGAATGATAATATTTACTACAGTTATGGTTACTCTTTATTCCGTTACTTCTAGAATTTTTTTAATGTTAAAGGAACCTGTCCAGTATGTGAAGAAACCATGATGCTTGAAGATAGATATGATGTTGAGGCATGCTATCCATGCAACACATTCTTCGAAGAGTGTGTTCAAAGAATTCTTCTTGAAAGATGTCTTCACTTAGGAAGCTGTGCAGTATCTGCCAATTTGATAAATTGTCATTACTGTAGGATGAGTAAATGCTACAACGTTGGAATGGATAATACAATGGTATTACGTGAGTAAAAAAAAAACTGTGCTCTCGGTCTGAGGGCCGCACTTTGGGAACCCCTGCTTTAGTCATTTCAGAATAAAGAATAAATTTGTGAGATACACGATTAGTTTTTTCCTAACTTGTTTTTATAAAATTAGATATTTTTGAATGATTATCACTTATATGAAAACAATTTAATTAATACAGTGTACTGTATTCTAATAACAATAGGTTATTGTATTAGCCATCATTAAATGCTTTATATAGAGTAATTCGTAAGTCAAAAACACAGATAAATAGGCGTATTCTACGGTAAAAATAAGCATAAAATATCTTATAAACATAAGTCAGGAAAGGCTTTATTATAAAGTTATCGTGCAAAAACGGTTTATGCAAGAAGGTTGACGTGGGAAGCAATCTTTAGATGTACGCTGTTTTTCTAAAGACGAGTTGTACCAAACTTTCTTTCCTTAACTCTTTGGCTTATTTTTTGTGAGGATATTTAAAATCTCTGATCTATGAAACAGAGATTCCAAATATCACGGAATTACTGAGACGAATTAAAAATTCTTGCGATTAATTTTAGTAACAGATGTCGCCACTTTCCAGCAGAAAACTAAATTCGGGGCCCTTCCAGAAGCGAGGCACTTCTGCGGAGAAGTTAGCCGGATGGAGGAGGACAAGGATCGACTGGCTGGGCCCGAATAGGGATTGTCTTTTTAAACCTAACCTGAATTTAAAAATTAGACCGACTATAATATCCGCTCAACGAACGAATAGCGATTGACAATTTGTTTACCTCAGTTTCTGTCTCTCTCGCACATCGACAAGTTGTGACACGAAAATTTCACATGAGCGGCGCGACAGTTCGCAGAGTGTCAGACTACAGAGATTCAACTGTACACTGCAACATTCGTTTTGACATTCAGAGAATATGATTCAATATCGATCATTTTTAATAAGCTGGCTTCCCAAAATGATCCTCATAATATACAGTATATGAATTTTATTCAAATCAGACAATATTTACGCAAGATATTGCAGAAGAACATGCGAAAATCTTTTCTTTTTTGTTAAGTTAATAATATTGACCCGATGTTAATCATTTTTTAATAAACTTGGTTCTCCAATGGGTCCCAATAATATATGTGAATTTTATTCATATAGCATAAAATTTACAAATTCACGATATTTATTCTTGTTATGGTGTTTTCGGACAGACAACGGACAAACAATGGGTAAAATGCAATGCGGAGTATTATCTTGTTGTTCATTCGGAAAATTATCTCAATAACAATCAAACTTCCAAATTTCAAATTAATAACAAAACATGAACTATAATGGAAGCATTCAAAATGGAAAAATAACTACAAGATGTATTTAATCCATGACATATATTTATACTCATCCTTCCCAAATTTAATTTTGAATAATAAATAAAATTAAAAAGAATAACAACGAAAACTTTTGACAGTCATTTTGCTAGCTGTTATCTGATTTTCACATAAAAATTAATAGATAATTGCGAGAAATCGAAGGTCAATTGCCATTTATTTCCAGCATTGATTGTCTTGCTATTAAAATAATGGATTATATGTATCAATGCGGCATATTATTCAATGTGGCATATTCCCCAACTTACTCTTTTGTCTATGCAAATGTCTCTAGTGACGAATTTTAAATAGTCTTTATAATATTCATATATTCGAACTTGCCATTTGTCTAAAAATTTAAAAAATTAACTAGCGATATAATTTATCAGCAAATGTATCGCAAAACTAATTTTTTTACATAAAGTATTAAAATAGAATTTCAAAATAGAATAACTTTCGGCGAAAATCTTCGACTTGTAACTGGACATTTATTTCAGAAACTCAATACAACATAAAAACTAACTGTTAAATAAACAAAATATATTATACTATATATATATATGCTACTGTATAATGAGTTCAGTATCTTTAAATTCAGTATAAATGTAATTTTCAACTTTTTATGAACTTTTTTCATTTATAAAAAAAAAACATCAGAAACACGTTATGTCCATAACAAAACATTCATTCACATTAGCCTAGTTATGGACATAACGTGTCGATTTCTGATGTCAATTACTTTTAGTAAAAAAATAAAAGAAATAAATAACCACAAAGTATTGTAGAAAACATCTTAATTGCACAAATACAACGTTTGTTACAAGTGATACAATAGATCGATTATCGTAAATGAAAACAATGTTGAAGTACAACAGTATGAGCAAATATTATTGTAAGTCCTATGTATAGTAATTTAATGGCGATAAATTAAAAAAAAAAAAATTATAAGTTTCGAAGCACAAGAAAATATTGTTGTAAACTAGTTACGGCACTGTCATCTAATAATTGAATTTGAAAATATTTATTATATAAATATATTAAATTTCAGTATATTTTTTTATTATTTTCATTTTAAATTTCAGTATGCAGACGTTTTATATCAAACATCATTTACATAATATTATCAGTTCATATATCTATAAAACTAATGTTAGAAGTATTTTTTCGTATCTTGTTGAAACATCTATTTAGTCTCATACAGTATAAAATTTAATATAAAATATGGAATATATTTTAACTTCGGTAGAAGTTATATTCGGACAGCACAAATTTTTTAAAATTGTTTTAATATGAAATATAGGGTAATAAGGTATCCCCTTTGGGTAGTAAGCCACAGCTTTACATTTATTAGATACTGTTATAATTAAAATTATTCTCATCGTTAGAATCCATTAAAACAAGAATCTCTTTCAAAACATCGCATTACTCAATAAATGCCTATTAAAAGTATATTTTTATTGTTTGATTAGATATGTTGAAATACATTCTTCGTTTAATGGATTCTATCGATTTTCTAGCCTGATAAAAATGAAAATTCATATTTACATTCACTAACAGTTCCATTATTATACAATCGATTAATTATACAATGTCGATGCACCTAATAATCCTTTAGAATTCTTCGAAATTTTCTTCCTTCAAGAAATGTTTTGTATTCGATTAATTGGACAGTTTATTTTGAAAATGGCTTAAGTCCATTTTAAATCGAGATATTTAAGGGTTCGCGTCTGAATCAATTTAAAAATATAAGTTACTGAAAACATAGTAGTATAATGTTTTGTTTTTAGAAATATATGTAATTTACTGATACAATCAGCTTATAAAGATTATTTAAAAGGTATGACTTTTTGGTAGCTATAAGTAGACCAAAGCAACTTTCAAAATTAATAAAATGACTTTAATTTTTGAAAAAGTGTATTTGAAAAGAAATATAATAGCCTTAAAATAAATAATAATAAAAAACTATAATTTTTTGTTATAAAAAATAAAATATTTATTCATATTATAAAATCTTTCAATAGATTTGTACAGTCAAATTATATTTTCATCTCCCTATATTTCTGATTCTCGAGAAAAATTCTCAAAATTCGGAAACTAAAAAAAAAAAATCTGCGAATTCGTATTCTAAAAATTTCATAGCGATACGTTAATTATTTTGTCCTGCGACATCTTCGAGATAATACCACTAAGGCTGAACTCACACGGACCACATGAGAACCACGCCACAACCACAAAACGGTGGTTGCTTGTGGACAGTCGTGAATCATAATTATTTGAAAGTTAATTGATTATAATCATGGGAAAAAAATCAGTTAATATTAAAGGAGAACTTTTTATTTTATATAAACTAATTATTTCATTCAATTATTTAACAGAAAGATTCATTTTTTCAATTTTAAATATGTCAATCATATAGTATCGTTATTATTTGTTGATATATAACAACGGGAAAACATAATAAACATTTTTTCATTTCTATTATTGAAATTCGTGTCCTCATTTCTTCGAAACTTTGTTATGGTTGATATTTACTTTATCAAATTTTTTTTTTATCTGTATTGGCTGATTCTCTTGCGGGCAAATAATTAAGTTATATGACCGAATTATGTAAATTTTCTAATCTAATTTTCAATAGAAAACAGATTGACACAATTAAATGGTAAATAAAAAGTAACATCAAAGTTCAGGAGTGGATATAAATTTCTGGAGGCACTGGCTTGGAATAATCGATATCCGCTTCTTTAACAGTTACAAATTTTATTTTACGCCCTGGAGCTCCCTAAAAATTGAGAGCCTTGGACTCAAGCTCTATTAGCCCTTATATAGATCGGCTACTGTCAAAACTTTAGCAAAGTAACCATTCACAATTTATCTATTTAGAAATCTCCAAAATACTGTTAGCGTGTTACTGTACTATCATAATCTGTTAACATAATGAAAGAATATTAATTCAGCAATATAGGATTAGTGTTTTATATTATTGAAACACGAAGTTCATCATCGCTTCTCTCTCACTTTTTTCCCTCCCTATTGTTACATCCTGATTTCCAATTAGAATTTATTAAACGATGAACTATTCAAAAGCTTACTAAGAAATGCCGATATTCTTGAGTCGGATCGGAAATCATGATGGAATGACTCATCATCGCCAGTGGCATCTGAATATTTAAATTCATGCAGTTATAAAAGTTAATAAAAGCAAACTGTTCCATCTCGCCTTATAATATTTTCATTAACTTTGAAATTTTCGACAAAACATGGCTAACAAATCCAATCAATCACATGTGATCCTGCATTCCTTTATTTTAAATAAATCATTTGAAATTTTGGCCCATCAACAAATATGAACACTAATATATCATCTCAGTGTTTACTAGATTCTTGTATTGGATAATATCGATATTATTTTCTATAAATTTAATTTAATTTAAAATTAAGTTGAATTTTATTACGGATAAAATATATAGTATCGAAAACGAAACAGATTAAATTAAGCCACACTGGTAAGCCATCTGTTACCAAGCCACTTAGCTCCATCTTTTATCAAAAATATAAAATAAAATTTGGAAAAAAATCAAATCAGTAACTTTAAAAAAATATGAAAGTTTTAATTACATATCATTAAAAGAATCCTACAGGATTAATAGCAAAACAGGAATACTAAGTTTCATGAAAATCTACTGATTAGTTCAAAAGTTATTAGTGGGGGAAACATTAAAAGATCTTTTGTGTTCCCCACTTCTTTTTTTTCCCAAAAAGTAGGTTAAAGAGCTTTTTTATTTACTGAAATATTGGGCGATGCTCATGCACAACTGTAACAGTATTAATACAATTAATGGCATTTCTAATATTTTAACTCACAAAATAATTTAAAAAATTATTAAGTGTGTTACTAGCATTATAATGTATATAGGCTGAAACAATCTCACTACTGTAAAATTAAATAACCGAAATATTATCCAAAATTATGAAACGTAATGGTTTTCGGTAATTTTTTATTTATACTGTAGTTCTATTCTTATCATAAAATTTCTTATCGATAAATTTTTTATTCTCCGATTTATTTTTTCCATAATTAGAACAGTATTGAAAATATTTATTTTACTGTAATTACTATAACAATTTTTAATTAACTGCAAATAATAATATTATAAAATAAATATAAAATGTAGATTTAGTACAATTACTTTTTGTATTTTATTTATTTTTAAATAAATAAAATATAAAACTGTACGTAATAATATATTGTATTTAGTATATGATTAAAAGTTTTCCCGACAGATGGAACCACATATCAATCAGATATAATATGTAATGAGATCGTAACATTATATAAAACACGATATAATAGCGTGAACAGATTAATATATCGTAAAATGTAGGTTATGTAGGTATTGATGAATATGTAGGTTATTAAATAAACCTAACGGAGCGTAATTTCTGCATATAATAGTGATATATTAATAAACCTTGGGAATCTAAAAAGAAACTTTTAAAAAGCAAAAAAAACCGGAGGTTATGACGTAATTTTAAAGAGCGATAATTCTAGGAAGAAATTGAATTGTTCGAAAACGACTACAATAAGAATATCTATGTACAATACTGAAGAGGGTCTCCTAGAAAGGCCGAAAACGTTATATAAAGAAAAATTTGAATCCTGTAATAGAGCTGTAAGTAAAATATAGTTAAAGAAATATGCTGACAACACTCAACTCTCCATTTATGCGAATTCAAATGTATATGATTCATGTTTTAGAATTTTTTTTAATGTTTATCAAAATTCAAATATGCACAAAACAAGTCTTGTGAAATTAACTATTCCACGTTCAGCTTTATTTTATAATCTCTTATTACTGCAAATACATTAATTTCCATAAATTAAGAAACAAACAGAAAAATCATAATATCTCAATTAATATATTATAGATTGAGTATCTCAATCGAAAGTGCTTGGGACCAAGATTTTGGATTTTTCTGAAATCTGGAATATATATGATATGGTGGAGTTGAAGAAAAGTGAAAAATGTTCAAATTTTCAGAAAAATTCCTTTTTATTTTGACATAAAAAAACAAGAATATAAATACAAAAACAATGTAAATGTATTTATTTAACATCTTTGAAAGAATCTTCTCACTGTTATCCATAGTGTTATCATTATCAGATTTTTTGACATTTTCTAACAATATATAACAAATACATTGAATTCAATAGAAGATACAATGAATTCTCAATTTTATGAACTCATACAGATCCCCAAAAATGTTCATAAAATTGGAAGTTCATAAATGGGAACAACATTAACTAATATTAGTTCTATGGGATACTTTTTGGGACCAACTCAATAGTTTGTAAAAATATGTAATTACATTGTGATTCGTAAAAATGTGAGTCCACTGTGAATAGTCACAGGCACCTACAATGTGAGATAGTTACTGAATCAAGATAGTGTATCATGGCTGTGTGTGCACTATTGCATCATCTTTCACTATAAGAGTGAAATTACAAGTTTTGGAATTTTGAATTGGGGATACTCAACCTGTATTATTTTTCTAAAAGTTAATGAAAATAATTATATTATAACACATTAAAGAAAAACTAAAAATAGTGAATATAAAACATTTATTTCCTATAAAAGTTAGAATATGCAGAACAAGATCAAAAACAGTGTGTAAAAATGAAATAACCAAAATATCTCAATATAGAGTATGGTTACTCCCTAACTACAATGCAGGATGTGCAGCAATGTTTCATGTTTATGATATTGCTTATTACTTAAGTTGGTAGCAATGACCACTGTTCTTACAAAGCATTTCTGAACTTCCTAAAGTCTTGAGGCAGGGAATTAAGGGTATCTACACATTTCCCCAGAATATCCTAAACTTTCTCAATAGCTTTAAGGTCAGAAGGACTGATTAGCCAATCCATACAAATGATGGTTTGATCTTGAAGGTATTGCTGTACTAGTTTTGCTTATTGTGGCCAAGCATTATTATTTTTGTAAAATAAAGAAATTCCTCATTTGATTTAACAATTGGATTTAAGACTTCATCCCTATATCTTCTGAATTCATGTTTCCTATAGAAAACACACACAAGTTTGCTTGGTCACCTAATGAATTGCTACTCCAAACTATCAGGTTATGTTATCATAAGCCTCTCTTTCTTGAATAAAATACTAGAAGGAAAATAGCATATCCCTGATTCTCTCCATATCTGAGTAAGACTGCAATCACATTGCAGCACAAATCTGAATTCATCTGTAAAGTATATAGACTTCCATTGAATTTTAGTCCAATTGACATGATATTGTCTTATTTCAAACTATTGTCTCTCATGATGAGGATAAGGAACATGCAGACTGTTGCTCACCTAACATATAACTCCTTTGTGACGTCTGCTACACACAATGGAACTAGTATTTCTGTAGCTATAGCAAGAGATCATCATAGGTGTTAGAGTAGTGCTCCTGTACCTTTGAGCCACTTATTAACACAATGCTCCAGGCAGTTTGAGAAATTAGAAACTTCTTCCACAACCTGTGAACTACAGTAATGCTAACATTTAACCATCTGGCTCCTCCTCCTTGACTTTTATCAGTCTCTAGTCTCTCAATTGTTCTCCATTCAATTTGTTAATTAAATGAAATATAAAAAAAGCATTAAACAACAGTTTAACTTCAAAGGTTTTAATTAAGAAACATTTTCAGTTGATAATTACAATTATCTTCAGCTTATAAAAGAACAGTAATAATAACATAAAGAATACAGATTTTTTTTTAAATTTCAAAAAATTCAAAATAGTCACATGCTGTGATCAGAATACAGTTTTAGACTAAATTTGAAGGGAAAATTTTTTAAGACAAAAATAAACATTATTTATAATTAAAAAGAATAAACAAGCTGAAAAAATATTTATATTACAGAAAATTCAACAAATAAAATAAGGGAATGAATTCAGGACACAATATGATGTGAGCCTACCTATGGTTCTTTCACAAAGCAAAAATGACATCTATTAGCCATATTTTAAAATTCTTCTATTTAGATTTTCATCTTTCATACTTTGATTTGAATTGACAAGCAATCTTTACATAGCAACTTTTATGATGCAAATGATTTACAGATACCAAGGATTGCAGAAATAATTTGTATACTTTATTCTTATTCAGCATTGCACTCTATGTAATACACATTAATTTTGTATCTATCTATCCATCTATTTATTTTTAAAAAACTTATTGCCATTTTTTCTTAATTTATGGAAATCAGTGTAGGTTTTAGTAATTTGCTGGCTTGATTGCATGGAAACATTTTACCTTCAATCCAGAAGATATAGGATTGAATCCTGGTTTCATCTTGTATAATTTATACTAGAGGTTCAAATTGATCCATCATTCCCCATTCTCTATGATCTGTTAAATCTCTCCATAAATGCAAATAGCCTTCAAATTTTAGAAGACAACTTCAATTTTCATGAGAAAGTTTTACAATGCAGTGATTCATATATTTTTTTTTGACAGGAAAAAAAGGCTTAATAAGCTGATGCTTCTGAAGTTCTTTAAGTGTACTAATAGTAATTTTTAGAATTATCTAAGAATTACTATTAGTACACTTCCAAACTTCTTTAGATACTTCAAATACAACATGACTTACTGAAATAAAATCTAATTCAGATAAAGATTATTAATTCTTATAAAATATCTAACAGTATTTTAAATTTTTACAAATTTCATCATGTTTCTTTTTCAACTTTTCAATCCATTACCTTACAAAAATATCTGTATATGAATAGAGAAATGTTATCAGTAAATAGTCTGGTACAGTGGTGCCTTGCAATTCGACAGTTGGATTTCACAGGATGGCATTTGCGCATGTATGGAATTGTGTGAGGTCATTTGTTATTTGTCAGTTCTTGTTGGGCTGCTTTGGTGTTTGCCATGTTGTTGATTTTAATTTTCAATTCTACATTTTTCAGAAAGTAAAAAATTTATGCATCTGTAGTAGTAGTTATTTTCTTAAGTGAAATTTAGGGATAGGTTCAAAGAGAAGTGAACAGAGAAATAATTCAGAAAAAAAGAAAACTTGATTGAGCATAGATATTGTGCAGAAAGGTAGAACAATTACGCTCAAAAGTATGGCATTCCTAGGACAACTTGGCAATGTTTTACAATAGAGAGAGATTATGAGTGCTAAGGTCTGCTGGAGCAATGAAGATTTCTGACCAAGAATAGATCGTTTATCAATGAAGAGATGGAAAAGATACTTCTCATCTGAATTAGATAAAGACAAATGAAGGGTGATCCAATAACTCAGCCAATGATCTATGAGAAGGCTAGGCTAATTTTCAAAGAATTGCAGAAAAAACTTCAAGATGTACAGCTCCGGCCAAAAAGTTTGTCACATTCAACTAGGCGCTAGAAACCGGAAATCATGAACGGCTATAGTTTCCAATCCACATACCATGCTGCCTACATTCAGTGGGTTAGACATGTCCCACACGCATTCAATGTAGGGGAGGTGGGTTATGCAGACATGTCCCACAAGCATTCAATGTAGGGGAGGTGGGTTACGCAAAGCATGGCACATTCAATGTAGGGGAGGTGGGTTACACAAAGCATGGGAGGTAAATTGGCAAGTTACGCAAAGCATGGGAGGTAAATTGGCAAGACTGATTGCTCTAAAGAAAGCATGCGAGGTAAATTGGCAAGACTGATCGCTCTAAAGTATTATCAAAGCATGGGAGGTAAATTGGCAAGACTGTTCGCTCTAAAGTATTATCACTCGCAGCTTACTTTTTATGATAAAGCAACAGATGGATTGAAACCAAACGTATTTATTACGAAAGTAATATTTGAAAACAGTTGGTTTTAAACCAAACGTAATTATTAAGAAATTAATATTTGAAAACAGTTTACGAAACCAAACGTATTTATTAAGAAAGTAATATTTGAAAACAGTTTAAAATACAAGTATATTATTATAGATGTTTTAGTTATTTTGTATAAAAAAGAATATGATAATTTAACTGTGTAATATTAATTGGAAAGAGATCATTTCTCGCGAAATTCAAACACACACACAATTATGTCCCTGCTACGATTTAACCAGTTGCAAAGATTCATAATTTTTTCTTTCGAATAAGGGAGTCTCCAATATTGTTGTCTTGCACACAATTATGTCCCTGCTACATAGGTGTCAGTTTGACAAACATTCATAACTTTTCCTCCCGAATAAGGGAGTCTCCAATATTGGTATCCAGAGTTCAATACATTGGAGGTGTGATTTCAAAGATTAAAAAATTTCAATATTATTAATCAATAATTTTAAGCATGTTATTATGTCGAAATTTTACCCGTATTGACCATTACAAAACAGATAATGTGTTTTTAATTAATTACAATGGTTTGCTAGTCCCACTCGGAGCATTTGAATAGTTAACAGGTCGCCGATTCGTATCTGTATTGGTTAAGAAGCCTGAACCTCTCCCTCTAGCTATTGCTAAGTTTCTCTTCTATACGTCCTACAATTTCCAATTGATTCGTAAAGACAGATCCGCAAAAATAAGGATGAAATATCTGATGCTAAGCAACCAGCAATGCTGCCTTCTGGCTGTTGATGAAGTTCTTGAAGCAAACATGTAAAATAAACTTATATTGAGACTTAACGAACTCGTGCTGGAAATCCCAATAAAGACAGGTTATTAAATTAAAGTTTTGAGCAAACATTGTAACAATAAACTTATATTGAATGATTATGCGGTATATATGGATGACATCCCTATTAACTTATATTGAGCGAGTATTCGGTATATATGGATGACCTCCCTCCCTGCACAGTCTCTGATGAGGGAGGGACGCATTGCGTGCGTAATAATATCTTTTAGTGTTTTCTGAGATACAACAAGAAGAAACTGAATCACGACACAGAAATTCTCGACAATAATCCAGCTAAAGTCATCCAACGCAGCGCGCCTACATAAGATTCTTGAATTATTGTCGAGAATTTCTACGTCGCGACGCATCAGGCAGTGCGGCATCACCTATCTGATGCACTTATATCAATGCAGGTTGGATTCGGCAGTGTGACGCGCTCGATCGCAACAGGTAAAATTTTACTCCAAAACGAGATTGATGTCGGTGTATGACATTATCGTTAGGATGACGTAGCTTAAGAAAATATCAAGTTAACAAGTAGTAATAAATTTTTATAATTTACATAAAAATATTTTCTTTTTATTTTTGTTATTGAATAACTGTTTTCTTTCTAAAAAATTTCATATTAAGTTATCACAATAAAAATTTTATTAGAATACGTCTTCGTCACATGGCTCCCAAGAGACTGTTCGAAGTTTCGTTTTCCTATAGATGAGTTGAATTGAGTTATTCAAACTTTTGATCGTATTTTAAAATGAGTAGCTCATCTTAACAATGATGTCATACACCATTAGGACAATGTGTGCAACATGATTTCTAGATGTTAGCGTGCAATTTCAAAGTTTTGATTTTGCTTACGATGAACTTTTTTGATAGACTAAAGTTATTTTTCAATACAGATTTTAAATAATAATTATCTTTTCGTTATTTTAAACATTAGTTACTTTTTAATCTATTTTAATTAAATCATCGATGATTTAAATATAATAAGTATTTATCTATTATAGTTTATTTTTCAATCTATTTAATCATCAATGGGTTAAATATAATAAGTACTTATCTATTACTAGCAAATGAATTAAAATCAACGATGAGTTAAATATAATAAGTGTTTATCGATTATTAGCGAATCAATTGAAATATTTTTAATTAATAATAATGAAAAATAAATATATTTTTTCACTTAAATATGAATCCTAGGTAAGATTCTTGATTGATTATCGAGTGTTCTCGTCGCATCACGTCATATCAGCAGCGTGGCGTCGCCTATCTGATTACAGTATATAGATGGAGGTCGGAGTCGGCGGCACGATGCGCTCGATCACTTCGCAGTAAGATAAAATTTTACCTGATAATGTATTAAATTAATTATTGCAAAATTTCCTTCTGGTCTTCAGAGACGTTCAGTAAGTTATGGTTTTACAAGAAAATGAATGATGAAATTATAATATTTATCCACATGCAGTACCTAAACAAATGTGTTCTGCCATTTTGAAAACCTGTCTTGAAAGCCCATATAGTTTTGGAATGAATCTTTAATACAACAAAATTGTTGATTCATATTTTAATCATCAGTCGGTGTGCGACGAATCTTTATTTCTCTAATGTATAGTTTTTTTCTGGAATGAATCTTTAGCACAACAGAACTGCCAATCTGCATTTTTAATCATCAGTCGGTGAGAAAGCAAATCTTCAATTTCAATACTTTACCTTTTGGAAAAATTACACATTAAAGAATTAAATATTAGCCCTCACAAACTGATGATTAAAACACGAATCAACAGTTCTGTTGTGTTAAAGATTTATTCCAAAAACTACTCTATCTCAGATTTCAAAACAAGTTTTTAAAATAGCGACACGTACTGATTTACATATTGTGTGTGCAGAAATATTATAATTTCATGGTTCATTTTCTCAAAGCCTGTACTAGATAGAAGTGCAGTCCTTTTGGAAAGTTTTTCTATTCATCATCATCTTTCAATTGGTATTATTTTCATTTGTATGGCTCTAATGTAAAATTGTATCCAAAATGTATAAGAGAATCTGAACATGAAAGAAGTGAATGTTTGCATAACAAAAGAATTTTCAAGCAACAACAATATCAGAATACAAGTTATAGAAATGGCAAATCAAGAAAACTTAATAATAATTCAGCTGTATATACAGAAGTAATGTTGTTTACCAAGAAATTTTGGATTAAACACTGTATATGTTTCAATAAACACTTTGGTATTTGTGTTTCTTAATAAATAAAAATGCCATAGATATAACACTAAAATTGCTACACATTTAAATTAATACACAACAACAAAATATCTCACAAATTTATTATACTGTATATACTAATATTATACAATACAGGTATCCCTCGTTATACATTATCTCACTTTATGCATTTTCCTATAATGCAATTTTAAAAAGTAAAAAGTTAAATTAAAAAAATTTGTGTTTAAAAATTGTCTCATATAGTGGATGAACTACTCAAGTCCCACTCATCAGAGTTCATTAATGAAGAATTTCTGGAAATGGAAAACAACATGAATGATGATATTTTCCACTTCCAGAAATCAGGAGCCCTTCATTGCTGAGTCCACCAAACAGCTTTCAACAGAACAAATGACTGAATTTTTTAAATACATTGACAGTGCCATCAGAATATTTGAAGAAAATGATCCTAACGAGACTAGAAGCACAAAGTTGTGAGAAAAATTCAGAATTCTTTGGCTTGCTACAAAGAACTTTATAGAAAGATGAAGAATGCTGCCTATCAGCTGAGTCTCAACTATTTCATTGAAAAAGTTGAAGACCATCAGCCTATCATTTCAGGGACTTCAAGAGTGCAAGAGAGTGATGATCCAGACCCACCAGACCAGTCCATTCATCATTGGATTGAAGACTGGCAGAAGTATGTAGTGTTTAAGTGTTTATGGCATTGTATTAATTAAATTCATTCATCCAACCATTCATTCATTAAAATTTCTTTTGTTCACAAGTGTAAAGTTTTCACTTTTTTTTATTCTTCTGAAGAAACCCTATCTCTATCTCACTCATACTAAATTCAATTCACTTTATGAGATTTTATGTTACGCGATTATTTCATAGAACCAATTAATCACATAAAGCAAAGGACACCTGTTTATTGTTATATATAGTATTATAAAATTAAATCACTATTATATTTCTGCTCATTTATATGAGCAGGTAATTTCTAGTATTGAATAATTAAAGTAATACAAATATTCGAAATGTTAAAAAATTCCAATAAGTAATCATTTTTAATTTATAGATAATTATCACTAGTTACAAATATCTAAATTATGAACTTTATAAACATACAAAAATTCCAGAATTATATTAAAAAAAATTTTTTAATTATAACAAGAAAATGATTTTAGCTGCAAATATGTCATAAAATTTCAAAATTCTATTTAATATAGTAATGCAAGTATTTCAGGATAACAATTTTCATTGAAAAATTTCTTATAATCCCACATCACCATACATTTATTTCAAATACTTGATGTGTAGCTGGTCCAATGAATAATAAACAATACACAAGGCAGCATTGTAGACCTTCCTGAACTAATTGGAGAACTAGTAGTCCAATAATACCAATACTCCAATTCTTCCAAATTATGTATAAAAATAGTTTAAAAAGTTGCAAAAACTAATAAAGTACTGTTTAAATAATACCAATGGCTATACATTATGCATAGATATAATAAACATTATAGCAAATGCAAATAAATGATGATAAAAGATATTAGATTTGTTAATTTTAAATATTTCCACTGTGGGCAAAATATTTGGAATCAACAAATTTATATGTTATTTCTAAAATTCATCTATAAGAGCTCCATTAATAAGAGAGTTACAATATATATATATAATTATAGTTTTTAGTTCCTCTGGATTCATTGTAAAAGTAAATTTAGACTTATGAATGTTTTGATCTTAAACCTAAAGAATCCCTTACATTTTTAAGTAGAAAAACATTTATACTATTCAACAGATTTACAATTAATAATTTAATTTGTACTTATTAATAATTTAAAATATGAAAATTAAAATTACCTATTAAGAACTACATTCTGAATATAATTTGCTTGTCCTTCAGCTGACTCATTTCTTAATTGTTTTTCTTTACTTTCATATTTATCTTTATCAATAATTTTATTAGGTAAATCATTACTGATTAATATTTTTGTTTCTTCTTGTTTTTTTTCATCATTAAGATGTTTCCCTGAGGATTCTATAGCTCGACTAGGAGGAGGTAAAGGTGCTTTTGATTTCTTTTCTATAAAATTACAAAATAAAAAAAATTGCAAATTTATATTTTTTTAAAATTTCAATATATTATATATAAAATTTGGAAATATTTATAGTTTACATAAAGATGCTTTTATATGTATAAAACAAATATTGTTTTAATTCACTCCATATTTCTGTTTTTCAGAAAAATAATACAACACTTACATTTTGGTCCTGCTTAAGTGTACAAACATTTGATCAGTTGGTGTGGCTGAAGAGGGCAAATGTCTCACTGAAAACATTTCTAAATAATGTTCCTGCTTAAGTGCTGTGGTAATTATTATTAATATTGCTTTATAATAAAAAAGCAAAATATATTAAATACAGACAAACTTCTTTAAGCCGCCCCTCTATAAACCGCCACCCTCGTTATTTGCCTGATGAAAGCCAATAACAAATCTGCTCCTGTATGTTAAAACATGAAATTCCCTCTATAAACCGCCACCTCACTAATCGCCAACTGCCACTCATTTCTGGAGGCAAAACCATTTCATTAGTAGACAAATCAGTTGTTTAAACCGCCAAAACAATCGAATGGCAACGTCAACCAGTATGATATTTTAACTCTTTTGCTGCCTACTATTTTTTCAAAAGTAAGACTAATAAATATGCAAAAAAAATTTTTAAACTGTGAAATCTTTTGAAATTTTCAGTATTTATTACATTTTTTGTTCTCTTTCTAATAATGTAAGCATGTTTTTGGATTTTATTTTTTTTGCAACTTTTCGTTATGTATATGAGATTGATGAAAACATGATGATTTTTTATATGAAATTTCAGCTATCCAACGAAATAGTTGATATTTTCAGATAGCAACAAATCCTATGAACAAAATGAGCCATGACTGAAGAAATTTGTCCAATACTTTCAGAAATTATTTATAAAAAACGAAGTGTTACATAACTTTTGTTGAATGAAGTTATGTAATATAATTATTAAAAAAAAATTACATGAATTCATTGAAATATCATTTTTATTAACTTGTTCTTATTTCATTTACACAATTTTTAGCAGTACTTTTTATAAACTTTTTTATTTATATCAAAAACTCCTAACATATATGAAAATGGTCTCATCTAGTACATAAACAATGGAAATGTTACTGTGCATATGATTAAAGAAAATCATGTCACTTTTCTACAGAATCAAAGTGGTTCAAAAATAGCAAGTATCATCAATGAAGAAATAATATATTTTGTTTCTCTAATTGAACTGCAGATGAATTATTATAGCATCACACCCAATACAATATACTGTAATGCAAAGTAGGCTTGCTGAAATTTCCCAGGAAGCAAGTGGCTGCTGTAAAGCAATAAGTGCCATGCCCATTTAAATAACTGCAGTGTGTTTATGTTTCACTTCTCACAATTTTCTCTTAAATTTTGCTGAAAAAGTACCAAAAATGAACAATTAAGATAAATTTTTGTTTAATTTAACAGAATTAACCAATATTTTTTCAGTTTTAAGCATTTTATATGCATAAAACTGAAAAAATATTGTACAAAAAATTTGACTTTTTACTTAAAATTTCAAAAATAGCATCATTTCATCCCAAAACTGCAATAGCTTTGATATATTAGGCTACAAAATTGACAAGACAGGATTAAAAAAAAAAAATCTAAATTCTACTGACAAGGGGTGCTTGCCAACCGGGTAAAAACGAAAAGGAACCAAACTTTATAAATAAAGATAATATCGATAGATAGTTCAATCAGTTGATTATTAAGAGGTATAATTCAAATATAAACGCTTAATCAACAATCAAATTCGGGATACATTCATGACGCGGAAGAGAAAAATGCAGCGTGAGGCAGTCCATCAAAGCGTATCTTTCTGCCGACCGCCACTATAATCGGCGCAAAGATACGTTCCGAAAAAATAGCACTTTTCTCGGACCATGTCTTGTTAGTCATTCTAACTTTTGCAGCAAAATATCCGATAAAAGCTCATTTCTCAAACTTTAGTATCTTTCCGCCAACCGCTGCTATAATCGGCCCAAAGATACGTTCCAAAAAAGGCGCACTTTTCTCGGAGCATGCTTGTTAGTCATTCTAACTTTTGCAGCAAAATTTCCAATAAAAGCTCATTTCTCAAAATTTTATCAGAAGTTTTGATTTTAAACTTCGAAATTTTGTTCAACATTCTATAAATATATGTAAAATTTAAATATATGTATATATATTTATCCCGTGAGTTTTTTTTGAAACCGAAGTCTGATTTTTGGCATCGAGCCACTTCTGATGCATATATCGTGTCAAGAATCATTGGCTACGAAATTCGAGCCACTTCTGATGCATATATCGTGTCAAAAATCATTGGCTACGAAATTTCTTTTTAATTCTAATGGCCATGCGTTTGAATGTATTGGCCGTTTTGAACGAACTCAAATAAGTGAACGTTTCCCGCTCTTCCAGGGTTGCCCGAGCGAAGAGTCCGCCGACCCCGGAAGAGCGTAAGATGGCCATAAGCAGCTGAGGAACAGTCAGTTTCAAACCAGCGGTCAAGAGAATAAGTTCCGTCGATTACTGGTGCACTCAAGGGTATTTATTCTTTAAGTTCTTTTAGTTTCTTAACTATAATTAAAGTTCTGTTTTATAATTTATTAATGTAGCTTTATTTACAGATTATTTTATGCTCGCAATATGACTTTATTGCATGTGAAAATAATCTACCCTGTTAATATGGAGGGTATAGCCTACCCGCAGCTTTATTTACAGACTATTTTACACTCTCAATGTGACTTTATTGCACATGAAAATAATTTTCTACCCTGTTAATATGGAGGGTATAGCCCACTCGCCTTGTTCTCCGAGATTTTATGTGACAATAAAAAGAAGGAAAAAATATATTAAAGGAAAAAACATGTTGAATTTATTTTTTACAGACAATACTATGATAATCAAAATAAAAACATTTCAGACATAAGATAAATCGACATCTTGCGCACTTGATAAATCTTATTTCATCAGGACAATTAATACATGTGAGAGAATCTGTACATAAAAATTCAAAACATGCTCGCTTAACATTAGAAAATTGGCAACGATTATCTACTATTCCGGCTGACCACCAAGAATACATTATTAGAGGTCTGAATATATCGGATGAAATTTGGTGATGTATTAATGATTGTAGACGTATGATACCTGCTCTGCTTGTCCAGTTTTCCTCATTAGGCAATGTAGAATGGTCATATAACAATTCTAAAGCAGTTACAATTCTCTTTTGTAAGTATTTTATTTGTCTATGTACAGTTGTGTCTAACGGCTGACATTGTGCTGTACACTTTTCAGGAATTATTACAATTCGGCATTCCGGTCGGTTATTTTGATGGCCAAAGATACTTGCATAAATTTCTGAATTAGTGTGTCCAGTCCAAGCATCGATAACAAGGACAAAATCTTCTGTGACAAGAGGAGCAAAGGTCGTTTTGTAATAATATTCAACCAGATATCTAGATAATTTTCCAGATTTGCTGCAACATACGTCGATATTGGGTGCTGCATATTTCAGTAAAGTTTCATTAACTATAGGGCCTAACGTGCCATTTGGTTCTTGCAAACAAAGGAATGCATTACCAATAACTCTTCCATCACAGCTTATCATATATTGCACTGTATACGAGTGGGTGATCTTGTTACGCGGTGATTGTGCATAACTGACTGTTGTTTTTTCTCCTTTTTCCGATAACGTACGTTGGAAAGTGACTTCGTAGTTAAAGCCACATTGATCAGTATTAAATATTGCAGATGGAGAATATACATGAAGCAAGGATTTCATTTCATTACGAAATAAGTCGGCAGCTTTGTTTAATTCTTCGAAAGACGCAATTTCGCACCTGCAAAACTAAACGAGTGATTTTTCTAGTAGCCAGCCAATTTTTTCAAGTAAACAGATCGGCCCATGATTTGCTTGCACGAAATGGGAGTTTAGGATATATATTTCATGCTATTTGAATAGCCATTGGTCGCAGATTGGATCTCCTAATAATTCTCCATTCTTTTCTAGATCGAGGATATTTTTCATAAACTAGTCGATTAATTTCGCTTTGTTTTTCTCAATTCTTTGGTCCTTCTGTCACTTCTTTTTTCCATTTGCTTAGAACGACCCTCGTATATGGAGCTGTTTACCATTTATAATTGAAGTTACATTAGTGAAGTTTATACTGATAAACAGATATAATGTTTTCAAGCATGAATAAATAATAATACATTTAATAATACTTTTAGCTGTTTACCATTTATAATTGAAGTTACATTAGTGCAGTTTATACTAATAAACAGATATAATGTTTTCAAGCATGAATAAATAATAATACATTTAATAATTCTTTTTAAGATAGTGCTTTTATTTTAAATAACAAAATTATCATTAAAAAAAGCAAAAATATGTATGTGATCATAGTACTTTAAATACTGTTTGATTTTACGTGGAAAATATCAGCTTCTGTCTGGAGACCTTAACAAAATCTCTATTTTACCAAATACTATTCTGGGAATCAAAGTTCATCTATAGATTTGTATTTCTCTTATTGGTTATGCCAAAGTGAGAAATACAGACTAACAATTTATTTATTTATTTAAAAGATAAAGAAGTTTGTTGTTGTTGTTTGGCTTATGAAAAATGAAGTGAAGAAGTTAGAAGAAGAATAGGAGAGTTTAGGAAAGATTAAAGCTGCCTGTCAATAGAAAATGTGACAAGCCATTAGCGGAAGATATAGAAGAGTAACCATTAATTTTTTTTTATAAAAGTTAAATACATAGGTAGTTCGTAATATTATTTACATTATATACATATAATTTTTTTAAACACAAAACCTTGCATAGTTCATATGTACAATAGGCGAGGAAATGATTCTAACAATTCATTGACAAAAGCCTTTTGTTCCGAAAATTCATAATCAAGATAATCTATATCAGGGCCGGCGACAGGTTATTCTGCGCCTTAGGCAAAGTTTACAAGTGCGCCTCTTATTTCACAAGTTGGATATTTTTTAAATGAAATTTTAAATTAAAAAAATAAAAGTTATTTTTGGCATGCTTTATTAATAATATACAAAGTAATATACAATTTGTATAATATATATAAAATCAAATTTTATTTTTTCTTCCTTCAATTTTGCAAAATTTTCTACCAGTTTCTTTAAATCTAGTGTAGAAGTTAAGGAACAAAAAATAACCAAGAGTTAAATAGTAAAATAGTGTGATGTGTGAGGGATAAGAAAAAGGAATCGATACCTAAATTTTTTGTAGGGGGCCGTATAGAAAAATTTATGGTGGGCTACGGGCCAAAACAAAAACAATTGATAATAATAGTATTTATTTAAAAAAATGAAGGTACAGATATGTAAGTATACATAGCGTTGGTATTAGATATAATAAAATAATGTGGCCCGCAGGCCGGAGGTTGCCCACCCCTAGTTTAAAGCATAGCTTGAAGGTTTGCGCCCCTTCATGGCTTGCGACCTAGGCAGTTGCCTAGTTGGCCTATATGATAGCGCCGACTCTACCTATATTCAAAAAAATATATAAGGCTGATGTTTTCAAAGTTCAATTCAAAGTTTGGTTTTGCGCCCCTTCATGGCTTGCGACCTAGGCAGTTGTCTAGTTGGCCTATATGATAGCGCCGATCCTACCTATATTCAAAAAAATATATAAGGCTGATGTTTTCAAAGTTCAATTCAAAGTTTGTTCACAAAAATTAGGATTAACTATTTTATTGTTTTATATACTCTAAAATAAGAATGCACAGACTTTTAAGACCAAAGGTCACATAGATTCACTGAGACTTATATAGGATAACCACCAAAAATACCATGTTTATATATCATATCATGTTCATTAATTACATGTTACAAAGATTGTTTTGTAATACTAATCCATATAAACTCTGGTTAGTTTATTGTCATATTAAAATAAATACAGTGGATTCCGCTTACTGGGACACAGGATAATTGGGACAGTCGCGTAAATGGGCCAAATCTCAAAGAACGGAAACCAAACGAATAAACTAATATATAATTTAAACGCTTAATAGGGACAGTAGCAGAAAATGAATTTTCAATTTTTGATATATTTTAGGGAATTTTCGAAAGTATGGCAACACTACGTACACTAATATTTGTTGTGTGCTCATAAAAAGTCCTTATATAAAAATTATAACATGTTATTGTACCGGTAATTTTTCGGGTTAAACCTTTCTACAAGACAATACACAATTGAGCGGGTCGTTTCTTCGCATCCTATTACATACACATTGTCGACACACTGCCACCGCACTAATATAAACATCCATTTTGTAATAAAATTATAAGTAAATATCATCGTTCATAAATAATACATAACAATGCTGTATTCGGCAATACTAGCGTGATGAGAATCACGCTAGTATTTGCGAATCACGAATTATCTATTGTCGTGAGTCTGGCAAGTGTGCGTCTGCTTAAGAGTCTACCGTTATTGTACCTAGCGATATACATTTACAGTGTCGATTTTATTTAAAATTTTTAAATCATTGCCAAGATGTCAAGAATGGATTTTACACTTTTGAATAAAATTATTTTGCTGGATAAAATTAAAAGCCAACCATTTAATACAAGCTATCGTAGACTCGCTAAAATAAACCAAAATCTATCATAGCGCGTCTCCTACAACAAGAAAATCAACTGCATGAGAAGTGGGCATTACAGAAAGAAATTCATCCAAAAGAGAGCATGGTGGAAAGGATCCAGAAGTCGAAGAAGCATTAGATCAATGGTTTTCTATAGTTAGGGGGTGAGGCGTGAATATTAGCTGCCCAGTGTTGAAGACGAAGTCAGAGGAGGTCGCTAAAAAGCTAATAATTAGGTACCTATTTTAATAAAACATTAAAATAAAAGTACTGTACCTAATTATTATTTTTTATCCTACTTATTTATTTACCTACGAATTATATATATTTTATTTTAGAATTTATTATTAATTCGTTTAATTGGGACAGCCGCTTAATTGGGCCAAAATGGCTTAGTCCCGACGTGTCCTAATTAAGCAGAATCCACTGTACTTCTTCTAGATATAATTTGAAAATAAATAATAAAATCCAAAGAATATTAGTAAACAGACCTCCTATATTTGTAATGGATATTTGTTAATATATGAATAAATTCATGTGGAGGATACAAAATTCAGAACAATTGTGGTCGGCCGGATGGCCGCATGGCAAAGCTTTGGCTTACCACCCTGGAGGATCCGAGTTCAAATCCGGGTCCCATACCTCAGTTTTTCAGGAGGGGTCCGGGCCCGGCCTGTTGAACCCCATCCTTCAACCATCCGGTTGACCCCATCATGGGTGCTGGCCAGCTTGTGATGGGCGCTATAAGTGGCCGCCTCCAGATACAGAATATCCCAAGAGGATATGGCGATGTAATATGACTAACCTAACCTAACGTAACTCCGGGATATTACTGTATATGCAATACAGTATTAGCTAGCATACCCAATGCTACTTAAGTAATGTTTAACTATAATTAATTTATATAAATAATAACGGAAGTACATTACATTTTAAAAATTTAAGAGCAACTGCATGTAAACCATATGTTTATATTATTAACAATAGATGGCGCACTAAGAGCACTTAGTGCCATCTATAGACAATGATATAAAATTTTGATAAAAATGAAGTACAATTTTCAGAATAAAACGATGCAGCGTCCAGATGACTTTTAACGGAAAAATATATTAAATTACATGAAAATCTACTAAACTCCAGGAACGTTATTTAGAAATACAGTGTTAAAATCAACATGAATGCAACAGCTTGCTGGAATTCATGGGGAAACGCGATCATTTCTCTTCAAACAATAAACGAAGAAAACGAATCTGGTCTTTCCCCGGGAAAGGTGAAAGCAAAAGGATAGAGGTAATTCGGGATGAAGAGAGAATTAGGAAAAATAGAGGAGTCGTTCGGACGTCTTGAGACGGTCTAGACGTGCCCAACATCACTAAGTAGACTTGGAGAGAAAAAGTAACACCCAGAAGTATCTATGTAATCAACTCAGAAACAGTTTATTCCTTTCCTCACATGTAAACATTCGAACCGAAGGAAAGTTATATCTATCAATGTTCGTCTGGAGTCAAAAAATAGTGGATTTTATTTTATATAATACAGTTTTTTTTTATCCTCCATGAACTGATTGTCTCTTTACTTTTCTCTGTGCAAAGAAATCTCTCCAATAAAGTTATTGGTTATTAAACCGTAGTTTCTGTATCATTGCTGTCAGAAAATCTCATCAATGTCCTTCTTCATAGTGCCACATACCGCGATTAGCCTAAAGTCTGAAGTAGAAATAAATTGAAAAAAAGAATATGAAGAAGAGAATGGCACCTGAGAAGGAGAAGCGATTGATGTGTAATAATACATATGTATAATGAACTAAGTCTACCGTCCTGCACAATGGGGAAACGCGAAAAAAAAGAATATGAAGAAGAGAATGGCACCTGAGAAGAAGAAGCGATTGACGTGTAATAATACATATGTATAATGAACTAAGTCTACCGTCCTGCACAATGGGGAAACGCGATCATTTCTCTTCAAACAATAAACGAAGAAAACGAATCTGGTCTTTCCCCGGGAAAGGTGAAAGCAAAAGGATAGAGGTAATTCGGGATGAAGAGAGAATTAGGAAAAATAGAGGAGTCGCTCGGACGTCTTGAGACGGTCTAGACGTGCCCAACATCACTAAGTAGACTTGGAGAGAAAAAGTAACACCCAGAAGTATCTATGTAATCAACTCAGAAACAGTTTATTCCTTTCCTCACATGTAAACATTCGAACCGAAGGAAAGTTATATCTATCAATGTTCGTCTGGAGTCAAAAAAATAGTGGACTTTATTTTATATCATACAGTTTTTTTATCCTCCATGAACTGATTGTCTCTTTACTTTTCTCTGTGCAAAGAAATCTCTCCATTAAAAGCTATAATAGAATAAAAGTTTTATCGGGAATACGAAATTATGTAGATTAATAATAATCCCATGAAATCTGTTTATTGGCCACCGAAAAGATATCCACTTTCTAGATGAAGAATGCTAACTCTCAAGTTTCACGGTTCTATATTTTTTAAGGGTTCTTTTTTCAGAATTTTTTTCATTTTTTAGGATCTGGATTTGATTCTCGAATTTTTATTAATTTTTTTAGCATATTTAAAAGATGGGCATTGAATCAGATACTTAATGGATCGGATCATCTTTAATGACAGAACGTTCTTATCGCTTTTCATAAACATTATTTAGAAATACAGTGTTAAAATCAACATGAATGCAACAGCTTGCTGGAATTCTATATTTTATCTTATTTTTTAAAGATTAATTTCTTAGGTGTCTACTCAATAAGATCCATAATTTAAAAAAAAAAAAAACTAAAGAGAGAAGATTCTTTGTTAGGCTGCTAAACTTTTACAATTCTGAATAAATTTTGTAACGTTTGTCCCCATTAAAAGCTACAGTATAATAGAATAAAAGTTTTATCGGGAATACGAAATTATGTAGATTAATAATAATCCCATGAAATCTGTTTATTGGCCACCGAAAAGATATCCACTTTCTAGATGAAGAATGCTAACTCTCAAGTTTCACGGTTCTATATTTTTTAAGGGTTCTTTTTTCAGAATTTTTTTCATTTTTTAGGATCTGGATTTGATTCTCGAATTTTTATTAATTTTTTTAGCATATTTAAAAGATGGGCATTGAATCAGATACTTAATGGATCGGATCATCTTTAATGACAGAACGTTCTTATCGCTTTTCATAAACATTATTTAGAAAAACTTCCAAAAAATTTGATCATATTCATAAAATATTAATGATGGTGCTAAATAGATTAAAATGTAATTTTACCATTTTGAGTTAATTCTAAAATTCAATTAACTATTGATGAAATTTTCTGTAATGCGATTAAATAGAATAGAATTATTCCCTTCTATAATCACTTCTCATATTTTCTGTAAATATTTATTTTGAGATGATACAAATATGAAAAAAATGTAGAATACTCTCTACTGCATCCATCTGATATGATTAAATTTCCTTATACTATTATAGTTTACCTGATGGAAATTTTCATTTCTTCAAAAATTTACTGTAGCCATGTTATAACGAAAGCCATAAAAACACAATATGAATATCTATTTTGAACTAAAATATCCAGAAAATTTTAAAACATTAGCAATCTTTTTAAAAAAATTTACGAATTGAATCTAATGTAATGTATCGAAAAAAAACTTTTCTAAAAATTGGAAATACAATCTTCAAAAATTATTTTTGTTATTTTCAAAGTCGAAATATTTTGCAAAGTTTTTTCTTTTCGAGAAATTATAGAATTTTCTAAAAATATATTTTTCTTCAGTATATATTATTACTTTATTTTTTTATAATATATTCTGCTTTCGATATTACCATATTTATTTATAGTTTTGAAAAGTGATTTTAACTGATAAAAATAATTCATTACAAATCTTAACAAGTATATTGTAATTCAGATAGGATATTAAAGATTTTTATAAGATAGCAAGCTGGTTAATAGTCCAGAACGAACTGGACATCTCTGATAGGAGTGCTGGAATGTTGAATGATGTAGATCAATAGCTCGGATTCTGACTTCTCCGTAACTAAAAAAACACTGACAAGTGAGTAGATCATCCTTCAAGTGTAATGTTATAGTTCTTCCACGTAACCTCTTGATAGAATTTTTTAAAGAAGATTATATTTTCAGAAAAAAATTTATCCTCCTGCATAAATTGATTATTTTTTCTGAAATTTAACAAAGGAAAATTTAAATATTGATTTTTTAACGACTTTAAATAATCCATGGAAATATCTACTACTTGTCGACAATATCGGAAGATAACATTAAGTCTATGGTAATCTATAGTAATCTTATTGCCATAGGACTGCTATACTTTCCCATAGACTCAATACTGCCTTCTGATGCTAAAGTCAGGTTATAGTATATAATATTGTAATTCATTAAATATTTTAATAAAAATCAATTAATTCATCATGTGACCTTTCTATTGTTAAGATTTTTCATTACCATATTTACAGTACCAGTATTATACGAATCTTGTAATTATTGCACCTCATTTTCACAAGGATTAACCAAAATTATTAGGCCTATATACCAGAATAATTTTAGTTAATCCTTGTGAAAATGAGGTGCAATAATTACAAGAGTCGTCTAGCCCTACAATTTCTAAAATTCTTCCCACCTATAAACATCTTTTATTTTATTAACAACAGTAATATTAATCTCATATCATTTTTAATACAGCATTATTTATTCTTTAGTCAATGGTCAGACAATGGTCCTCAAAGAAGAGTGCCCGCATAGGATTGCATAATATTTAATAATTATACCAGTGAAATTTTTTTAACATCCCTATGGGGACATAAGAAATTTTCAACTGACGTAATTTATGTCCCTTGTATGGAATCCATACCATTTTTCTTTACTGATAAAAATTTGCGCGATAGAAAAAAGTTTGGTGACTACTGTTCTAGTAGTTTAATAAACATGCAAATAAATTTCATTCAAATTTGATGATATTTACCTGTGATATTGGGCTGACAATGAATTAATTATAAATTTGCCCAGAGAATGAGAATTTTAGGATAAAAAGGTTAAAAAGTATGGAAAACTACTGTTCCATATAATATTCAAAATAATATATTCCCTGAATTAATTATCATATTATATCTTATTTGACTTAAAGTAATGAAAATTAACATATTTGATATATTGTCTTAATTTATAGGAAAAATTATGCTATTCATTTATTTGTAAAATAGATAAATAATAATTTTCTAAGTAAAATAGCTCAATGCTTTATTAAAAAAGATTCAACTTAAGCTAGAATTATATTTAAAATAGGCTATTCTTTAGACAATGGTCCTCAAAGAAGAGTGCCCGCATAGGATTGCATAATATTTAATAATTATAACATGCTAAACTTCTTGCATTATCTTAATAACAGCTATTATATTCTATCAAGGATGAACATAATATCTTTTAATTTCTTCACTCTAGTTACAATAATTTCATTTTGCACTCATTGTATAATCACGTTTATGTTGATTCTGTTTTTCTATATTTCTTTCAAAAATCATAATAATATTTCTTTGCATTTCCTTACATTTTATACTGCTTTCAATCTGAATTTTTTCTCATCTTTACTACGATTAACGACTACTAAAAACTTTTTCAGAGTGACAGATGCTGTATTTTTACTGGAGTTGTTTGAGCTATATTTTAAAGCTATTTTAACATAATTTGTGCAGTATGAAATAATGTTTGGAAAAAGCCAAAATGGTGCTTTTTCCCTAAATATTCATTTGAGTTTTTAACATATTTTTTTTATTTTGATATAGCAGTTTACCTAGAATAATATTAAC
Source organism: Olivierus martensii (assembly GCA_000484575.1). Taxonomy (NCBI): domain Eukaryota; kingdom Metazoa; phylum Arthropoda; class Arachnida; order Scorpiones; family Buthidae; genus Olivierus; species Olivierus martensii. The sequence goes on from AYEL01080565.1 coordinate 45,786, forward strand.
ATTATCCCAATTTGATAATCATTAGCTATTATCATGTTCAATATTAATTGTTTTAATCTCTATTTTGACCAAATGATTGCATGGTAAAACAATTACTGCCCATCCAGCTTAGCCAACCATCGACGCAAGTACGCATGTGCTAACTGAACAAGTCCAGTGACAAAATAGGAATGACAGCTTCGCACATGGATGTTTTTAAATGCAAGATAACTGAAGTTGAATGGAAGTTTATTGTAATGTCAAATGCTAAATGATTAGTTTCGACATTGGATATAGTATATTTAACAGAATTTAATATAATATCAATATTAATTCAATATTCCTACCCGTCAATATACCGACTGCAACTCTCCCTTTCACGTTTGGACTCATCCATCTTAGCTAGGCACGGCTTTCGTGGACAGACAATACTTATCACTTTGAAGGATTAGAGTTCAGTTTCAAGTCCAAAATCTTCAGTTTTTCAGGAAGGTGTTTAGACCCAACCTGTTGAACCGTATCTTTCATCCTATCAAAGCTGATGCCAAGCTTATGAGGACTCAAAAAATGGCAGCTACCAAAAATATCTTAGCTGCATTTCAGCAGCTTAATTAATACTAATTTAGCATATTTCTTTTCTCTGCAGAAGATACATCAATTGTATATCTAATGCATTTATCTCTAATATCCAACAGCATAGAATAATAGTTATAAGGTAAATTAATATATTCCACATATTTAGGCTAAGTATTGTTAGCAACATAATCATGAAGGAATTCCACTCATATATATCTCTTAAAAAATTTCTTGTTACATTTCAATTATTCCATAGCCAGCTTAGCTAGCTTTCACATAATATTCAATAATGGATCTATATTCTACAAACTACAACTAAAAAAAAAGAAAAGTAGATTTTCAAAATATTTTTCATATCAAATCAAATTTGTGTAAATCATGATAGTTCAGTTTGGAATTACAATTATTTATATAATTTTATAATTATGCATAGTTTAGTTAATTATTCAAATGTACATGTTTATATTAAATTTAAATGTATTCTTTGATATTTATGTATTAATTTAAAAATATGGATAATGAGCTATTTGGCTTGAAAGCATTTTAGTAAAGATTTTTTTTTGTTTTATTTTGTACTATGTTTTTATTTTATTTACTTTATAATAGAACTAATTTCATTCAGAAAAATCCATGATTTTATCTATCTTGAATACACTTTTAATATAGCCTCTTCATATAATTTATATCAGCAAAAACTTATACACCAAAAAATCAGCCAAAAATATATATACAATCTCTGACTTACATAGATCCCTACTTAGGTAAGGTTAGTTTTAGTTAACGAATAGGGTCTGAACCCAGACACCTCCTGAAAACTGGAGGTATGGACTTAGAACTAAATATGGATCCTCCAATATGGTAAGAGCAACTGCATTAGCACACAACTTGTTTTTATTCTTTAATATATCTATTTTTAATGTTATATCTTTGAGATACGCTAGTACTGTATAATGAATGCTCCTGACATGTATGTTTTGATTTATATAAAGTTTCACTTACTTAAATCAGGGATGGCCTTTATTTTTCTTAAGATCTTGGATTTTATTAAAAATTTCTGATTAGAGAACTAAATAAATAATTTATAAGTATCAAATTTGAAATAACTAGCCTTTACAATCCCAAAATTTATTTATTTAAAAATTAAATTATTGAAATTCTTCTAAAACATAAAACTGCTTACTATCAATTTAATCAAAGTTCTAACACAGTCAGCACTACTAGCAGTAAAAAAGGGAAAAAGGTTTTATTTAGAAAACTGTAAAAACGTTTTCAGCATTTCTTAATGCCATCTTCAGTTACAAATATGTTTGTAACTGAAGATGTACTCTTTGTAACTGTTTGTACATTTGTAACTGAAGATGGCATTAAGAAATGCTGAAAACGTTTTTAGTTTTCTAAATATAAAAGCTTTTTTCCTTTTTTACTGCTAGTAGTGCTGACTGTGATAGAACTTTGATTAAATTATTGAATTCAAAAATAATCTATAGGTGCATATTATAATATGAATAAATTAAATTTTTAAAAAATAAAATTAAAATGTTATTTTTTTTATAAAACTCTTAAATGATGCATATTTCATATAAGCCTATTTCAAATATACAGATTATTCCCAAATTTATGAGCCAATTCTTTCTTGAAGTGCACTCCTAATGCAAAAACTCATAAAGGGGAATTTATTTCCCATAAACATAGTGTTAAAAACAAAACAGAGTTAAATTCTCAATAATGAAGTTTGACATCATCATCATTAGTAAAGGTCAATAAAACAATAATTTATGATTAAACAATTATTTATTTATCCAAGGAAATGAAAGTATATTTTTTAAATTAGAAAATTATAATAAAGAAATTTTTTGTCATACAATGTTACATGTTAAAGATTTTTATTCATCATCCTCATCAACAGTGACTAGATGAGCTTTTATGCGGGTAAACTACCTTAGATACAATCTGGGAATGAAAATGATTTATATAATTATTTGATGAAACATGATGGCTAAAGAGTGTGCTAATTCTGCTTCCTGTCTGTCATCTTGAATTTTATTTTATAGCAGATGACAATGTCTACTGCAAGCCTAAGAATATAGTTATGCATTTGAAATGTCTTATTTGTGAAGGTTGAACATTTCAATTACTTATTTATTTATTTTAATTGTTTATAGCAGAGGTGTCAATCTTTTGGCTTCCTTGGGCCACATTTAAAGAAAAAAACCTGTCTTGGGCCACACACAAAATATACTATTTCTAATGATAGTATGATAGTTGTTAAGCAAAAAGTTAGTAAATAATATATATATATTGATATCCATTATGACAAATAAGCAAAAAAATAATAAAATAATAATCTTTGTTTTTTTTTAAAAAAGTTATTAAATAATATACAATATATGATATACACCATGAAAAATAAGAAAAAATATCATAGCATAATAATTTTTGACTTCTTTTCATTCAGAAATTTTTTAAAATCACTGAGCAGGTCAAGAAGTTTTAATCACTGAAATAAGAAATATTTTAGAAAAATGAAATAAGAAACATATATAGATGTTTAAATAATAAATAATAAAAACTTCATTAAGTACATAAAAATTTCAATGTTTTAAGGAAGTTTATGATTTTATGTTGGGCTATATTCATTATAGCTGCTGGGCTATATGTGGCCCACGGGTTGGACAGCCCTAGTCTATAGCATCTTTCATATGGGATAAATAGTTTCAGATATATCACTGTAATATTCTGAATAGTCAATATTTTTATTTATGAAACAGCCACCATCTCTTAACAAGATAACATAGAATCCACAAAATAATTAAATAGATATTTTTCATGATGATAAATGATAATCTAAAATTTGAATGTTTTCTAATAATGGATTGTTGAAATATTTTGATGATGAATCAAAGAGTAATCAGAAAAATAAAAAAAATGAATATGTATAGACAATTTTTTTATAAAAATTGGCTTAAAAATTTATATAAAAATATCTTCTGTACAAATCATTTTTCAGAATTATAGTACTTTTACAATATTTCTTATGCAAAACGTAAAAGAATTTTTGAATTAATTTTATAAATTTCTAGAAATGTAATTTTCAGACACAGATAAAAATTTTATATAACTCTTTATTTTTTAAACGTCAAAACAATAGAAGAGTTTTTGAAATTTTGTAAAACTTGAAAATGAAATGGCATCAAAAAAATCAGCACAATGAACAATATAATACAGAATTATTATTTGTATTATCCTGCTCATTGTGCTGATTTTTTCAATGTTTTTTAAAAATGGAGCAGTGTTTTTTTTTAAATTTTTTGGAAGAAGAATTAAACAAATTATAAAACTTAAACAAAAGAATTATTTACATACTATAATATTGGTAAATAATTAAAATAAAAAATATACCAATATTTTATCATTTAGCAAATTAAAAATTACTTATTTTGAAAATAATTATAAAATCAATATCAAAACTATACAATTTATGTGCTTACCAGTTCGAGGACTTCTATGAACTGCTGTTTCATCTAATGGTTCACTAAGATTAGAAAGATTATCTTCTGCTACTTCACTTTCTACACTTAAATGAGATGTACGACAGATACTTGTTCGGTAAGCATCCTTAAATGAAAATTAAACTTTGAATAAAAACATAAATGCAATTATTATTATATATCAGAAATGCAAAATTTATTATAATGAACTTTGTTAGTATTACAAGATATATTCAATATTTTATAATTAAAAATGCAACAGTATAATGACTCTACATTATTATTATAATAACCAACAATAATGAGATTTCTATCATCATTAAAACAACTAATTAGGCATTTGTTGATTAAGATTTTCAGTGATTCATAAGGATAGTGATTTTTTTTGTATCAAAAACAGAGATAAATTAGTTATGTAACAGTTAATAGGATTTTTATTATTATTTATTAGTTTTATTATTAAATTGTTTTTCTTTTTAATTATATATTTGTTGTTAAATAAATTTGCTTGTTTCTAACTAATGTTACAAAGCAAATTATTTAGTAATTAATATTTTCATTTTAATTATTTATTTTGCATTAATATATTTAATTTACCATATTACATCCATTTGTGTTTCTCGACAATACAATTTCATTGAAGTGTTTATTTAGCAGAATGAAAAAATATTAAAATTTTTCATCATTTTCAAATTTCAACAAAAATATTTAACAAAGTTAAATCTATAAAAAAAAACAAACAGATCAAAATAATGAATAATGGAAATTTTGCTAGAATTGATAGAAGTGGAAAGCCAATCTGCACATGATTGTTGGAATGCAAATTTGATATCTAAACAAGCTGTAAAATAATCATCCTGTATTTTCTAAATGATCAGAAATATCTGAAAATGCATAAATTGTTGATCAGAAACAATGGAGATCACTATATTTTCAATTGATGTTAGTCAGGGTTGCCACTCAAACAGAATACTAAAATTCCTACTTTTCCAGGTTATTTTACAAAAAATTCCAGTCTTTTTCCACATTAACGTAACACATAAATATTAATTCACAAAATAGTTAAAACTAAAGAATAAGTGAAGAGACAAGTTCAACATTAGCCATTTAAAACAGGCCTGCTCAACTTACAGCCTGTTGCAGTCTTCTATGAGCATGTGAGATGATTTATATATTGACAAGTGTCTTTTTTATAATGAAAAAACACACTTTTTTCTACAGTTTAGTGTTGATTTTTAAGAAACTTTTTATGTAATTTGACATCTCCTTATCAAAAAATTATGTAAATAAAAGAACATAAAAATAACACATTAAATAAAACAAATATTGTTTTATCTAGTCTCCAGGCAGCCCACAGAACAATTTGGATTGGCTGGGGCTAATTTAAAACGGGCACAAATAATTCATTTAAAAAAGCATCAATAAAAACTTAATGTATAGGCTAATTGAGAACTTGTAGTTCTGTTTATCAACTATGGAAAATGGTTATAACAAATTGACAGTTTTTAATTTATTTCAATTTTTAAAAACTGTTTAAATATTCACTTTCATGTTTTTTTAGCACTATAAGGGTCATTCAAAACTGCTTGTAGCCATGGTTCACTGAAGATTGATCTTTTTATCTGCCCAATCAAGATTGAAGGTGGTCTTTTTAAAACTCATCTATAATCAGCTAAATTATCTTAAAACAGAAAAAAATGACTGGTATAAAAGAGATTATTTATACAATCAGAAATTATATAATATTGAATCTCAAAGTACGATTATTTCATGGTACTTCGTGATTGTAATATTTTTTCGTATTACATCTCGTTATTTCTCAACATATTACAAATATTTACTTAAGAATTATTTTTTATTTATAAAAAATTATAAAAAGGTTATTTACACACTATTATATTTAAAAATGGGAAAAGTTGCTGAAATTGTTTAAAATACCTGTTCATTTAAGTAAAATTGATCGTGAAAATGTACTTTTAACCACTTAATGCCTGAATTTTGATATTAAATTTAAAAAAAATTGAAAAAGATATTTTTTACTCTTATTTTGTGTAGAAATTATACTAGATAATTGTTATTTGATTATGTGAGATATTTTTTTGGGGGTTTGTATCAAATAAGTAACATTGGGCAAATTCATCTTCACTGTCTTCAGAAGGAATCCTTATTTGTAGTTTATTTATCAGTTTAAAAAGGTTAAGAACCGCTGCTCTAATGGTCAGCACCCCCTTGAATCTGAAAATAAGCTCTTGCACCCCCTTAAAAAATGTGTGTATATTTTTTATTTAAGAAAAAACATTTATTGCATAAACAAATGCTGTATTTAT
>AYEL01080566.1:0-18202 GCA_000484575.1 Olivierus martensii
AATGGAATATTCGATTCGCATTATTAATCATTAGGCGGCAACATTTTAGTTTGCAATGTGACGCATCTAACGCCGACAGCTACGTTAAGTTCTTGCCTAAACAGTGAGATTAATTATGAAAAAATTGAGAAAAGATTTTCAGTTAAATTATTATTTACAACCACGCATTGGATATAGCCGCTTATTTTAGGTTCATGTTAGGATTATCAATGTGACGCACCTAACTCTGAGATAAACTAGATTCTTGCCAACTCGAAGTCTACGGCTTCTCTCATTGTTAGCTTATTTACACTCACTAATCTTAAGATACAGCAAACGAGTAATAGTGAATGAATTCGTTCACTTAATGTAAACGTCGTAAAGAACACCACCCACCGCAATACTACAGCTTAGTATAAAATTAAATTTTCGTGAATCAATCTCTGACTGCATCATAAAACCGAGCTACTCACACAGTGCGACATTCCAATCACTAGCCGCAGACAGCGCTTCCTTTCAATCAGCAATCGGTAATGGATTGCGCATATATACGCGCAGTCCCTTACCGACTGCGCATATAAGTGGTTCGCGAGTGGTTGATTTCGGCCACAACCCAACCACACGGTAACCACCGTTTTGTGGTTGTGGCGTGGTTCTGTTGTGGTCCGTGTGAGTTCAGCCTAAGCGTATAGTAACGCGATTTATCTGCGTCACTTATACTAATTTTATATTTCAAAAAGAAAATTATCGGAAATTAATCACAAAATAATACTTATAAAAAGGAATATAAATTTAAAATAACACATAGATCAATAAATTGTGCAAAACTCATTCATTTTATTGCAAATTTAAATATTTCTATTATTGTAGACGCCTCCAAGTTGTGAAGCAAACAGATTTATGATGGTGTTTACGTGCAAGCGAAAACAAATATCTGGTTTTTTATCCCATTCAGCCGTTTGTCAGAGTATCAATGACGCTTAAATGAGGTTTAAAATTCATTAATTGACTGTTTGTTGCTTGTTGTGAAGCAAACAGATTTATGATGGTGTTTACGTGCAAGAGAAAACAAATATCTGGTTTTTTATCCCATTAGCCGTTCGTCAGAGTATCAATGACGCTTAAATGAGGTTTAAAATTCATTAATTGACTGTTTGTTGCTATGAGAAGCACTTTTGTGTATGTGAATTCTATCTTTCAAACGTAGATTTAAGTTACTTTCAAAATAAAATTTTTACCATTTTGTTCTCTAGCTAATTTTCTATTAACAAAATCTCAGTGAATTTTGAACATGTTAGCTGTAAATTGTATGAAAATGAAAAGATCACAGTAGAATTGTAAGTATTATAAACGTTAACTTTATTTTTTTTTTATTGAAAAATGGTCTTAAGGCGCTTTCAAATAAACGGCTCAGTTATTAATTTATTGTATAAGAACAATTATAATTCCTTATTATAAACGTTAACTTTGTTTTTTTTATTGAAAAATGGTCTTAAGTCGCTTTCAAATAAACGGCTCAGTTATTAATTTATTGTATAAGAACAATTATAATTCCTTAAATTTTATAGCCGTTAACATATGCCTTGTATTAAGTTCTTACTAATTTATGCGCTGAGTTTATACGATCAAATAATTTTTTTTACATTTTGTTATTGGAATTTTATTTCTACTTTTGCTTTCCTTCAGCTAAAATTGGTCTATATCAGAGGTGTTCAACTTTTTTGCTATGAGAGCTACTTTTCTATACTAAATTATTCGGCGATCTCCCCTCTTATAAAGATCACGTTCACGTTCCCTCAACCTGATAGCTGATTACGTACAACTCTGCAGTTAAATGCATTCACTCACTTTGGAAGATCCACTCTCACAGCCCTAAAAACTTTGTGCATTTAAAAATTTATTTATCACTTAATTATTTTAATTCAACAAAATAAAACAAATATATTGAAAAAATAAAATATTTATTATTTTAGAAAATCAAAGTTAGAAAAAACAACAGATTGATTACAGACTCATAAGTTGAAGGAAAATGCTGATTGATTAAAAAAAAAGTTAATGTGTTTGGAGCTCGCAATATTTTCATCGTCAAGTTGATATGAAGAAGTGGCCAATCGCAAACAATCATCCAAGTGATCATTTGTAATTTGGTTTCTTGATTCTTTTTCACGTTGATATTTGAAAAAGCAATTCTGACAAGTAGGTCGATACGAAACCCGATAGAATTTTTTGTGCAATATCAGATAATATTAGAAACTTTTTACGTGTATACTTCCAAATAAGAAAATTAGTGATTTCACAATTTTAACGAAAAATAAATAAACAATAGCAATATACTTAAAGAGAATTAAAAAATAATACAAAATAATGATAAATAAATTATTATGTTTTCAGTTTTAATTAAATTTGTAAGGAAGATTCAACTTGGAAGGAATAAACAAGAAATCGTCCAAAAATCATTCCGCGATCGACTGGTTGAACAGTTGAACATCCCTGGTCTATATGAACAGTACCTTTTTTTAATTGTGTCGAATAAATTTCACAACTTCTAAATTTTAATCTATTTACAAACAAAATTTCAACTTTTCCTTTAATCGCTCTTCTTTTCTCCATTCATTTTGGTACAGTTGAGTCTCTATAGTCCGGCCCTTCGTCAGTCCGACACTCTGCGAACTGTCGCGCCGCCCACGTGAAATTTTCATGTCACAACTTGTCCATATGCGAGCGGAAAAAATGACGTAAACAAATTGTCAGTCGCTATTCATTCATTGCGCAGGCATTATAATCGGACTATTTTTTTAAGTTCAATACACTGTTTACTGTGTAAAACTTAAATAGTGTTTTACTGTATCAGTGTTGGTTATTTATCTTTACATAACGTCACAAATCAGAAAAAGTGAAAAACGAAACATAAGACATTGACTGTGGTCGAAAAGACAAATAATTAAGAAACTTGATTTGGGAGAAAAGTTTAATGATTTGCCTTCGTTTCATGGTATTGGACGACCCACTATTTATGATATTAAAAAAAATCAGGATAAAATTAAAGGTTTGTGAAAGATTTGAATAGCAAGAGCAGTGACAGTAAAGTCTTAATAAACTGAGCGCATTCGTTTGTGTAATTCCATTTTTTTCATTGAACATCCAATAATCCGACAAATCTCTGAAATCCGACAAGCCCTGGAACCATATGTGTCGGATTATGGAGACTCTACTGTACATATTTATTATATTATTTTTTTGTATATCAAAAATATTTTCTACTTAGTCGTATAAATATAATCGTTTATAATCGTCGTCAGTAACTGTATTATTAACAATTAATGTGAATAATTATATTACGTAATTCCGCCATATTGAGAAAAAATGGCGGCGCATACAGACTTAAAAAAGCATTACAAGATTTTAATATTTATATTGCCATTAAGACATTAATTGATTTATAGAGAAACATTGAAAATTTTTAAATGATTTAGTAGAATTGCTCATATATAATTTGGAAATTAGTATAAAGTTTCGAGAGAAAAATTTTTACTTATACAATATATTGTTTTCTTTTGTAGTATACCACTCAAATATTCTAATCATCTGAAAAATTTGAAGATAAGAATATTTACAAAATAAATTGGTAATCTAATCTAAAGTGGACGGCAAAAAGGATTTTTTATCAACATTATTAATGAAATGTAAACAACAAAGAGAATAATCAAAATTTGCAATTAAGAGAACGATCTACAGCTTAGTATAAAATTAAATTTTCGTGAATCAATCTCTGACTGCATCATAAAACCAAAATATTTTAATAGAACATTAAAATTTTGATTATCATATTTATAATGATCCATAAATTCATAAAAAAAATGACTTACAATAAAGTGTTGCATTATATAATTGACGGTTTATAAAGACATCAATCATAATTTTCTTACTTATATAATTTAATAACATTAAAACATTCAGCCGAAATACTTCAAATTTCTTAAACACTTTCAGGAATATTGATATCATCAGTTGAAGCAGCTCAAGCATTAGATTTTCTATTCTCCGTATTTTACAAAATATTTGAATTTTTTTCTTGCTTGATTATGTTTATGAATTCATCATTACATACTATGAAGAACTCTACAATTCACAAAATTTATCCTGTTCTTTCAACTGCCAAAGTGTTTGGATTAGAATTTCTATCACCTCACGAATACTCTTTTAAGAAAAGTTACATCTTCAATGCATTTTTTACAATTTATACAAGTTATATCGAGATTTCATTATGGGGAGGCATTCTTTTTCTTTTAATGTCAACTGTAATAAAACTTCCATGTGGAAAATTAATTAATATTATTGGTAAAGATAATTTATACAGCCTCATAACATTCACGACAATTACATTATATTTGGCTTTGCAGTATAGCATAATCAAGAGGAGAAAAATCTCTTTCCGATATTCGAAAAGCAGTTATGATGGCGAAGACGAATTCATTGATAAAATGGAACCTTATTTTTTAGCTATTCTTGCTCTAACCTTCGTTGATTTCGTGATGATTTCTTTCTTAACATCATTAATGGTATATTCTGAAATAAGGAAAGAAAGTAACGATAATGAAGCATTTTTCTGTTCGATTCTAATGCAGATTTCATTTTCATATCTAGAAGGACAACTAATATCAGTTTTTGTTTTCTTTGTAACTGTTTTTTTCATTATGGGAAGAAGACTAATTGAGCTCTCCAAAGAAATGATTGTCACAAAACATGTATCCAGAACATTTTTACAAAATTTAATAGAGAAACACACTGAAGTATGGGAATTTTTTCAACAGATAAATAACCAATGGAGCATCCTCTTTCCTATCATTTATATTCACTTTGTATATGTTTCTTGTTTTGAGTTATATGGAGTTCTTTTTGTCCCTATGCCTCCAATTATGCGTGGTGGATTAACTTTCTATGTGTTACTAATGCTGTTTGGAACTATTTCCGTTTCATGGGCGTTATCAATGCTAACATTCTTGGTAAGTTTATTTTATTATTTAAAGGTAAAATATAACATACATTTTAAATATTATTTAATATTTTCAGATTTATGATAATTTTATTTCTATGGATAAATTTTCTTCTCTCCCTTTTCCTCTAGAATATAAATTAAAGGTAATCATATACACATACATACGTATGTATTAGAATAATTATTTTTCTTTAGAATAATTTGATTTCGTATTGACTCTATTCTTAGATGGTAGGATTCATGAAGAGATTTGGAAAAATGCCTATGGGAATATCTATGGCTGGATTTTTCTTTGTGAAAAGAAACTTCCTGATCAGAGTAAATAAATATAAAGCAATTTGAAATTATAATTACTAATGTTAAAATCTGCATTTAAAAAATAAAACTATTTATTATCTTTTCAGGTGGTCTATGGACTTTATTCAGTTTTTTCCAGTTTAGTTGAAACAACTGGAATAGTAGGAAAGAAACAGTGTTTCTCAAAAAACGAAAATATGTTAAAATTGAATAGAACCATTTCATAGAAATATTGTTCATCTTTATTTGAAAAACAAACAAAATGATTGCTTTTGTGATAATTTCTAATCTTTCTTATAGTTTCATATATATATTTAAGCTACAGTATTTATAATACCGAGTTAAAGTCTACGTTATTAAGACAAAGAAAGATGTGGCGAAAACATATGAACATCCTGAAAAATCTGAAATGCAAACGTGAAAGATTTGTAATTCGATCCGGAATTCGCTAGATTAAGTCTAGCTACATTTCTATGAATGGCAGCAAGATAATATGACATTAGGACAATTATTAGAAAAATGTAGATTTTCGCTGCACAGTAAAGAGGAATATGATTAATCCTCCAACAGTGACAGTGTGGCAGAATCTCGATAGGCAGAACATAGAATATTTAAAATATTAAAATTAATACGCTACAATAGAAATAAATAAATTTCGGTATTTCTCATATAGTTTAATAGCTTTTTCTGTTTAGTTATTTTAATCTACTTCACAATCGGATGTTACAACTTCTGAGACAATCCACGGTCATGAAGAATATTGTTCCATGAACGGGGCCCGAACTACTATTGAAAAATTTAGAGGTGTAGGACTCGGAAATTGAACGCGAAAACTCAAATGACGAATTTAATAGTTATTAGATGATAACAATAGAAATCCTTGGGTTTCATATCCCAAACTACTATTGAAAAATTTAGAGGTGTAGGACTCGGAAATTGAATGCAAATACTCAAATGACGAATTTAATAGTTATTAGATGATAACAATAGAAATCCTTGGGTTTCATATCATTAGAAATTTCTTCAAGAGTCGTTGAACACAATCTTTTAGCTGACAGCCAATCCCATCATAGTTCAGAGTATGGCTAGCCAGTGATGGACACTTGTATATTATCATATACTATGCTCATTTAATATCTGACATCGAAAGAAAGCAACTTAATACTCAAAAGAAGGTAATATAAGCCATATAGGAAAATAATCTTTGTTACCTAGAGTGGGTACAATTTTTAACACTTGGCCATTAGGCCGCCACAGTCCTGATGATAAAATAGTTTCACTTTCCAAAATATTGTAAGGATTCGGACAGACGTTTATTTTTCTTCCAATGGAATCCGAAACTACAACGTCACACCACTCGCAGGTGTCAAATATATAACACTAACAAACAATAGAATCAGACTTTGTTCGCAGAATTTAAAATAATAATCGTCTAGAAATCATCTTTAAGAATCTAAAAACTAATGAACTGTTGCACGAATATTTTTAATTAATTAAATAATTTGTTATCATTATAATATGTTAATTATCATTTACTTAAATATTTTTATATGGTTATAATTTTATTAATTTTAATAATGATATTGTCGGGTTTGGATTGATTGTAATAAAAAAAATACGATTAACAACTGAACTAACGAATCACGTGATGCGTGACGTATCGTTTTGCAGAACCTTATTTTTGTCAGAAAGTTCTCTTATAACAAATATTTGTAAACTTGAAAAGCATAATTTTAGTTCATTTGTCAGAAACTTTTTAACTAAATTAATTGTACGGATTAAATGTAATAACTCCATTTTATACTGTAAAGCTAACGAAATTAACCGGGAAAACTTTATTATTTTTGAATGACCTTTTGATTGGGAGAGGGAAATGAAATGTTAGACTTGTCAGATAGACTCATAAAATATACCTGAGAGAGAGAACAAACCAAGGGATCCAGTGACTGAGGTCATGGGTCCTGATTAAAGTAAACTAGGATAATTTTATTTTGACAGTTTTCTACACCAATAAGATGCAAGAAATAGAATTTCCCTTGTCAAATGAAGAGTTAGTTTCGTTTTGAACCTTCTCCTCAATTTGACATGATTGGAAAATTAAAAGAAAGTAGGAGGAGTGAAAAAGGAAAGAGGGGATATTTAACAGTTTGTATAGAGTTTTGAATCAGTTGAGTTGACTCCGGCTCTGGCTGGTTGGCTGCGGCTCAGCTCATCCCTTCTTCATTTCTCTTCAACTATGTCTATGCTTGAGTGGATGTCATCGTCTTTGTGTTCATCAATGTTTTGTTCTCACTTCAAGAAACTAAGGAAATTATGAAAAAAGGAGGAAAAAAGATTCTCTCTCATGGTATGTTTATGGGTTCCGTCTGCTTCTCGCGTATTAAAGCCCCGTTAAGGTTAGGATTTCGGTTTAGGGTTCTTAACTTTGCATCAATACTTTCGTTAGTTTTATTCTATTCTATTTTTCTTTGATTAATGTTATATGTTTTCTAATTATTTGTATTATTATTATTTTATATTAAATATATTTTTTTAGTTATATATAGTTCAATTGTTTGCCGCGTGTATCTCGCTTCACTTCTGGACCCCTGACGCGTCGCTTACCCACGTCGCTCAAGAATTTCGGCCAAAACAACGTCAATAAGACCCCCCGGACCCCCACAATACACAAAAAATAATATTCTAATATATAGCATTTAAATAAATTTTATAATACTGTATAGATATTTTTATTTCATTACATCATTTTGTTATGTATTTAATTGCAATTTCGTTAGCGAAATCGTTAAATTTTTTATTATACTCTTTGCAATAAAATTAAATCTTTATAAAATGTAATACTGTAAAATGCTTAAAATATAATGTTAATATCTAATTTGATATTTTACAAATCTAAAAAGATCTATTGATTGGTTAAGAAAATCGATATAATGTTGAAAATCGATACGTATGTAAACAATAAGTTTGTATTGAGTGCAGCGATCTAGCATATGTTTTTTAAGAATTTTTTAAAATTATTGAATGAGAAGAAACATTCAAAGTCCAGATAAGCAATCAGAATTGGTCCGGGCTTTGCCCATTTATCTCCATTTTTCAACTTTTCGGTTAATCGAACACATGCCAGCTTGTGATGGAGTCTAAAAGTAGTCGCCGTCAGATAAAATATATTCCATGAGAGATATGGCAGCTTAATTAGCATAGCCTAACAACTAACAACTAACCTTAATAACTATCAAAGATATCAAATATCTTTGATAGTTATTCATAATCGGAAACCAAACTTTAATTTTAGACAACAGAAATGAATTTGCAAGTTAGGTTTGTGTGAATTAAACTACAGAATCACACGGTATACTTTCATCAGTGGCTATTTTTAGAGAGAATCACAGGCTGGTCAGCATCCATGATGGGGTCTACCAAAAGATTGAAACATTGTATTCAACAGGACAACCCATGGCCAACGAGAAAGACAGGCCTCCGTGCAATCCATTACCAAGGATATCACGTGACCTTAGTGGTCTGATATACAATATTGAACTCTAGAAAGACAATAAAAAACTATTCGAAATATATTTCAAAGTTTGACAAAATTTAACACTAATAATTTTAATCAATCTCTCATATTTTTATAGCGTATATTACAGAAACAGATAATAAATAGCGAATTAAAAACATTTAATTATCTTAAGTTAATATATTTAATATTACTGTATATCTCAAAAAATATTTTTGAAATGATAAAATTTTCAAATATATATATATTTTAAAAGTAATAATATTACACAGAAATTACTTTAAAATTTTATTAATATGAAATTATTTAACAATATATCCTATATAATATTTATATTAATAATAATAAAATCAAATAGACAAAATTACAATATAATTTCAGAATCTATATTTTTTATGCAAATCCAACATTGAAGTTTTCTTATTTTTCGAGTATTAGCCTTTATTTTCTGATGCTTATCATTTACTAACTTACTGAAGTTATTTATCAAAATTTTTGATGTAACAAATATAATGCTATTAAATTTTTCCAGCAATGTATTTTGACATAAACAAACATTATAAAAAGGAATATTATCTGCTCTATTTAATTCAATTGAAGCTTTCTTACATAAAACCGATACTTGTTTTCCAGAATGCATGAAATTTTCACTGAAATGCATAATTATTAGGGACATATAATACGTTGAAGCTGTCTTACATAAAACCGATATTTGTTTTCCAGAATGCATGAAATTTTCACTGAAATGCATAATTATTAGGGACATATAATACCAGACAATGGAAACAGTGTAAACAACTGATTCAGTAGGAAGAATGAGTTGTCCTCTATCCAGATCTTTAATGTAATCA
Source organism: Olivierus martensii (assembly GCA_000484575.1). Classification (NCBI taxonomy): domain Eukaryota; kingdom Metazoa; phylum Arthropoda; class Arachnida; order Scorpiones; family Buthidae; genus Olivierus; species Olivierus martensii. The sequence continues at coordinate 9,638 of AYEL01080566.1, forward strand.
AATGAGCAATCTTCAGTATCTATTTCTTTATTCAATTGTAGCCATTTATAGCATATGTGGCATTTATTTAATTTCAATACTTTTATAAATGTGAAACCTCCAATGTATGTCAATATTGGCAAAGAATCATTAGGTATTAATTGAAAATTAATATTATTTTCCAACAATTGAGAAAATACATCAAGACTTATATTATAATCACAGTTTTCTTTCACAGGAACTAAAGTTTTTAATGGTATTTCTATATTATTTGTTGCAAGCAGAACATTTTCAGCAACAAGTTTTTAATGGTATTTCTATATTATTTGCTGCAAGCAGAACATTTTCAGCAATATAAAACTCTAATCAGAAAAAATAGTACTAAGAATCATTTATGTTTATTCTCTTCGGTATATTACTAATTTAAAATTAATAATTATAGTTTCATGTTGTGTACTTAAATCGAATAATAATTTTTATTTCTTAAAGCAATTTCTATATTGTATTGTCTTTGTCAACAAATAAATAATATTCTTTTTCTTCAACTAAAAATTAATTTTAGACTAATTTATTATAGAGAAGAGAAAGCATTAATATTATTAATGCTTTCTCTTCTCTATAGCATTAATATCATTCTTCAACTTTCTCTGGAAAATTATACGAAAAAAGCGCAATTTTGAACAAAACCTATACTGTATATATGATTATTCATATCAATTAACATTTGCTTCTCTTTACAGAAAAAGCCTAGTATAAATTCAGTTTGACGTAACATATAGTAATTTTATGATAAATAAAAAATATGAATTATATCTTTCTCTATTTTTGTTAATAAAATATAACAAGTAAGTATATAGAATTTTATGGGATTTTAATTTTTATTTTTTACGCCTCTTTCCAATCAGTGACATTACTAAGGGGCGGGGCCAGTTCCAACCATAGGCTGAACTCACACAATTGAGGGGGCCCGGTTAGTGAAGGACGTGGATCACCGGGCCAAGCCCCCGAAAAAACTTTTCAGAGATACTGTACCCGGAAAGCGAACCCGAATCCACTGCATGGTAGGCAAATGCATTACCACTCAGCCATCCGCCACCAATGTTATGAGATTAATAAGACACGAGTCCTGATGATAAAATAGTTTCACTTTCCAAAATACATATAATAATAATAATAATAATAATATATAGTATTTAAATAATTTTTATAATACTATAGAGTGTTCAGTATCTATTTCTTTATCCAATTGTAGCCATTTATAGCATATGTGGCATTTATTTAATTTATAATACTATAGAGAGATATTTTTATTTCATTTCACCATTCTGTTATCGATTTATTTGCAATTTCGTTAACGAAATTATTAAATTTTTTACTATACTCTTTGCAATAAAATTAAATCTTTACAAAATACAATGCTTCAAATAGAATGTTAATAACTAGTTTGATATTTTACGAATCTAAAAAGATTTATTGATTGGTTAACAAAATCGATATAATGTTGAAAATCGATACATAGATAAACAATAAGTTTGTATTGAGTGCAGCCGTCTAGTATGTTTTTGTAAAAAATTTTTACAAGTATTGTATGAGAAGAAATATTCAAAGTTCAGATAAGCAATCATGAGGGATCCGGGCTTTGCCCGTTTAATATCATTCTTCAACTTTCCGGTTGACCGCACCATGCCAGCCTGTGACGGAGTCTAAAGGTAGTCGCCATCAGATAAAGTATACAGTATTCCATGAGAGATATGGCAGCTTAATTAACATAATCTAACAAATAAGAAATAGTTAATTTTGAACAGGGGTAAAAATAAATTTTTTTCTCTAAAATTTTATTGATAATTTTCTGAAAAAATTAAAATTCCTATAATACAAAGTACCATTACGCAAGTGTAATTTTAAATATGCAGTAATAAATTTACTATAAACTGGCAATTGTATCTGGCGTTGCACTGAAATTTAAAAAATATAGTATGGTTTATTTAGCAATTCTTATTCCATGATATCAGATATCTTGGATAGTTATTAATAATAGGAATCCAAACTTTAATTTTATACAACAGAAATTGATTTACACGTTAGTTTTGTATGAATTAAACCACCGAATCACACGGTATACTTTCATCGGTGGCCATTTTTAGAGAGCATCACAGACTGGTCAACATCTATGATGGAGTCTACCGAAAGATTGAAACAGGGAATTCAAGAGGATAAGCCGTAATTACGCAACAATGACGTCACTACGTGATACATCCTTCTGACGTCATATAGCAATGGTGTGACAGCAATGTTTGTGACGCCATTCACTGTTTCGTCATTATGACGTCAAATCGATGGGATTAAGACGTCATCCCGAATTCGGACATAATTCTAAATGATTTAAATGAAGGCATTTTCGTTGCCACCCAAAAATCCTCTACTTCGTGGAGAGAGCTGCATTCAATGTAACCTATGTTATCCTCAAGATCGAAAGAAATGTCCATGCAAAGTTTGGCCCACAGGATTCAAACAGTGCAGAAGCCATGGAGAAACAGACATACATTTTATATATATATATATATATTTGACTATCGAATAGCTGCTTTCAATGTAACCTATGTTATCCTCAAGATCGGAAGAAATGTCCATGCAAAGTTTGACCCACAGGATTCAAACAATGCAGAAGCCATGGAGAAACAGACATACATTTTATATATATATATATAGATTTGACTATCGATTTTGAATGTTATATTTATTTACTTATTTACTAGACATAAATACAATATGCACACACTATTAAGACTGTTAATACTCATAATAATATATTACATAATGTAAACGTTTTATATACAATAAGGAAATATTTAAATAACTAGTGATTATCTTAATTTGACACTCGTAAAAGGAAAGATGAATAGATTTTTATTAACAGAATATTTTTCTTTATGTAAAGTTCTTGAAAATAAAAATTCCAGCGTATGAAAAACAATTCTTTTAATGAGTTAAACAAGCTATCTCTGTAGTAGCAGATAGATAGTGTAACTTTATCATTATAACTTTGTGATACATAATAATAAATATATTATTATCACCGTAATCAATGAAAATAAAATAACAAAAAATTTATTCTATTAAAATGTATTAACCATTATAGACTATTTAATGTAAAAGCTATAAGACAATTAAAAAGAATATTTATGTTTGTGATATTCGAAAGAAGAAAATGACGTACTCTCCCGTTCGGGATAACGAGCGGGATCGATGGCAATAGAATCATTCGTAACTCTTTTCGTAACTCCATTGATGGATTATACAGATTGTTGAGGATGAAGATAGACAGAAGGGTCGCATTCATAATCTATGAATACCGCCCGCCTGTCTATCTTCATCCTGACATTACGAATGCGGCGTTGTAAACGGAGTACTTACGACTTTAAAGATCCGGTTTCATTCCAGCTCCCAGATCTTCAATCTTTTAAGAGGTAATACTTACGACTTTAAAGATCCGGTTTCATTCCAGCTCCCAGATCTTCAATCTTTTAAGAGGGTTGGGTCCCGCCAATTGAATTTATTATGCATATTGGTCAGTCCGTGATAGGCGTAAAAGTGTCCGCTGCTAAATATTTCGCTTGTCTTATTCGATGTAATTCAAACTAACCTAACCTAACAGTGGCCAGATGGCCGAATGGTAACATTGCTAGCATGCCACGCAGGAGGACCCGGGTTCGCATCGCGGGTCTGGTATATCCTGAAAAAGTTTTTTCGGGGTACTGGGTCCAGCTCGGCGATCCCCGTCATTCACCATCGGGCCCCCTCCACTGTGTGTGGGTGCAGCCCGTTGGTTGGAACTGGCCTTCCTTAGTAATCTTCCTGATTGCAAAGAGACTTAAAATTTGCAATAAAACCCCTAACCTAACATCTATGCTTGTCCGACGGATAACTACAGTGAATCGGCAGGTGGCCATAGTGAAATTTTTGAAGAGTCAACGGTGGAATTCTGTGGTCCCTCCAGAGTGGAAGTTCTACTGTAATCATAAGATTACAATATATTCCGTGTTAACCGACCCCTAAGAGATCGCACATCAGGTCGAATAAACGAATGGCCACTTAATCTGTAAACCCATGCAAAATAACATTTATAGGTTGTAAATAAAAAAAATATACAGTATATGTTATATATATACTACATATAGTTTTTTATTTAATTTACAACTTATAAATTTTATCTAAGTAATATTTACTTAAATAAAAAATCAGTAATCTCTATCTGTCAATATGATTTTAAATTCGTTTTTTTGAAGCAAAATAACGAAATCACACCAATTTTTGATAGGAATTATCATCTTATTCGATATAACTTATCGCAATTTCAACAATCTTTCTTTCCTTATTGTTTTCTCGTTTTTATTTCTGCCCAGAGCTCGACGAAAATATGGCCAGTTAAAGCGAGATCGGATAAAGGGGTTACTCTATATTATGGAAATAAGTATTTTCATAAATATTATTGTAATCTCTAATTCTACATTTGCCTTGAAAACTATACGATCAATAATGTAAATATAATCAATAAAGCAAAAATTCCAGATATATTGAATATATAAAATATAACTTTCTTACATATTTATGGAAATTTTGTAATTGTTTCTGTGCTGTTATATTTTCTTACTGGAAAGAAACTTAGCTGATAAAACCATTATATTTAGTTTATTAAATTTATGAGTGAAATAACACTTTGCCTTTCTTAAGTTATGAAACTAAACGGAATAACAATTAACTTTGAAACATCATAACCTATTGAAAACTGGAAAATGTCCTATCCGAAATGAAAATATATCAGATGAAGATGTTCGTGACTTAAAAGGTTATAAATCCCACTTAAAGGCATATTAAGTGTAGTAAATATAATAATATTAGCTTTAAATTAATCAAATCTGAAGTATTTTTGACGAAACTGAGAGGTTCGATAATTTATTTTCAGCCCGAATAACAGGGAGTGAACTAATATTATCTGAAATATACTGTGAAATTTAAGAAAGTATCAGAATAGTCTTCATTTTCATATTCAAATTTATTGTAATTCTAATTTATAAATTACAATCTGTAGAAAAATATACTGTATATATTTTCTCATGAAACGTATCTGTGCTTATTGAAGATTATTATTACTGATTAATATTTCGTAACATTTAATATTTACAAATGAAGCGTAAATGAATATAGTGTTTTATGATAAACATATTTCGATTTCTTTTAAGTAAACATTTTCTTTTTCTGAAATAACACTCAAATTCGAATTCGTAACATGCAAATCGTTAAAACAAGATAAGCACGAGTAGGCATAAAGCCACGTAAGTAAGAACATAAAATTTGTCTAAATATAATAAGTCAAGATTTAATTTTAATAATTATGATTCGCGCAATGATTCAATTATATAAATCTATGTTTAAATGTAAAATGTTTCAAAATATTGTATATATCTTAAATTATTTTTAAAATTAATTGCACTTGAGATATCATTTCAGTAACATTAAAACAGTGACAACTAAATATCGTTCGTCCTCTTAATGCTGTTTAGTGCCTGCATTGGCAGTTTTTTTTGTATATCAGGCTTGGTGGGAAAATTTTGATTGTCTTTTTCCACTCAAGTAGAGTACTAAGGGAACTAATTTCCAGCATTGGGTTAGGTTAGGTTAGGTTAGGTTAATTACGCCGCCATATCCTCATGGGATATACTGTATCTGGCGGCGGCCACTTGTAGAGCCCATCATAGGCTGGCCAACACCCGTGGTGGGGTCAACCGAATGGTTGAAGGATGGGGTTCAACGGGCCGGGCCCGGACCCCTCCTGAAAAACTGAAAGTGTGGGACCCGGATTTGAACCCGGATCCTCCAATGGCCGCGTGGATAACCAAAGCTTTACCACGCGGCCATCCGGCCGACTCCAGCATTGGGATTGAAATATGTCAGGGTGGCCAAACTGCGGCTCTATGATATCTTCAATGTGGCTCCATACCATCAAAGTCAATAGTAAATATGAAGCAAATACTTATTTAAGTTAAAATTAAATATTTAAATTTTTATTTAAATATTTAATTAATAAATATCCCTTATTATAGCTCCCATAATAAAGGATATTTAAAAAATCCCTTAATTATTTAAAGTAATTTTACTTTAAATAAAAAAAATTAAAATATCAACACTTGTTGGAACTTTATTGTACCCATATGAGCTGGGCAACTGGATTGCTTCTGGAGGCGAGGCTGTGCGCAAGGTTTTGTGCGCCGCGAGCGGATTGCTGCTGGGGGCGAGGCTGTGCGCAGGGTTTTGTGCGCCGCGGGATTATTGCTGGGAGCGAGTCTGTGCGCAGAATTTTGTGCGTCGCGAGTCACATGCGCTCCATGCACTCGAAGCATCGTTCGTATAGCGAAGCAAAATTTCTTCGCAAATGGTGTTCGTAGACCGATTTGTTCGTGAACCGTGACGTTCGTGATCCGATGTATAACTGTAATTTCTGAAATGAATAAAATATTATTTAAATTCTGAAATAAATTAAATTTGTGTAGCCTCGACACGCCAAATGCAAACTGAACTCTCGAGCCCGGCAACAACTAACATTTTTCGATCGAAAAAGACAGAAATTGAAGTCAAATAACTAAAAGAAGTATACAAACATATAAATAGGAAGTAAAATATGATAATTTAAAGCAAAATTTATAATGAGGTTGGGATTTAGTTTTCTAAAAGACGCGATTAAAGATTCAAAGAGAGAAAATAGTAACAGCGACACTTCTGGCGCGGGAGTTCGCACATGCGCAGAAACATGGACACCACACGCTTGTTCCTTTATTATATATGATTCCTCCTTCAAACGATTAACATTTATGTATCTATCAATTTTTACTACTGCTTTTAATTTTAATAAACGCCTCCTTCAAACGATTAACATTTATGTATCTATCAATTTTTACTACTGCTTTTAATTTTAATAAACGAAAGTAATTTATTAGATATAGAAAACTTTTACTAACACTAGGGATAACTGAAAGAAAATAATTTAAAATATGTTGCCAACATTTTAATAGAGGTCCCCAAATTACAACAGGATTATGTTCAAAAATTTCCGTAGTAGTTCGAATAATTCGGAATAAAATTTTCCATAGTCACAAAGTTGTAAATGGAGATTATGTTTACCCAATCACCAGAACTCAAATTATATAATACGCTTTTAATAAAATACAGTAATAAAATTATTTCGTTAGATATAAATAATGCTTAAATTAATTCATACTAGCCATTTGATAATTAATGAGCGTGTAAGTAACAATTACACTGATAACCGTCAAAAGGAGACTATTGTTGATCTGAAACATTTTCCATGCTGAAAAATAAGGTAAATCTTGTATACATTTTACTGAAAATTGGAAACATTGTAATTTAGTTGATGCATCATTCGAAAATAAGGACAAATTATAAAATATTTTTCCAATTCTTGATGCCGATTCTGTTACTCTAGATGAGGCGGTACACACATTACAAAACAGATAAAATGGAAAGCTGGAGGAACAAATAAAAAATATCACATTTAATAAATTTATCGAATCACAAATGATATAACCAAGTTGTTCTATAACATTACTTCCTATAGAAATGGTGAAAATAAAAAGAGCTGGAGCAAAAATGTCTTCGATATCATTTATAGTTTCCAATAATTCTTGATGTATTTTCATAATCCGAATTGGTTCATTCGGTACATTCATATATTGGCAGGATTTTTCGGATAAAAGTTGAAAAGCATATTCGATCTCTCTACATATTACAGAAAATAAAATCAGATTAAAATTTATAGGCATCAATATAAATATAGAAAGAATAAAATAGCGTAGGCAAGAAATACCACGTGCAATATTTTCGGGAATATCACTAGCAATATCTGTTTTGAAAACCCAAGTATAAAAGATTTGATCGTTATCGCAGAAGACGAAAGCAGAAAATTGAAAGAGATTGAATATTGCAAAATTGGCCCAAATGAACATCACTTTGGTTAAGAGAAAATATTTCCAGTTAAATCCATTGGATATTTTGAATATCTTATTCATGCAAATTAAAATATTTTCCTTTTTAATCTGAAAGTGATAAAAAATTATAGCTGATAAGGTATTCACGAGAAGTCTGTATGAGTTTAAAATTACAGAGTGGAAGGATTTCTTCTCTATTATTAAAATTGGAATTTTAATGGTACTATAAATTATATTTCCAATAATAGCCAGTAAAAAAATTATTTCAGAAGTTGTAAATTTAGTATTATTAAATCTCATACAACAGAACGACATGCTCCTTACTAATGGATTCCAATTATTTTGGATAATCTTCTTGGCAAGAGTAAAATTTTGCTCTTTCTTTAGTGGATATACTTGTGAAGTTTTCATTTTTACTATAAAATAAATTTGAAAGTTATGTGTCTTGAACGAAAATTCTAAACAAAACAATATTTAAATATCACAATTTTAAAGAATTAAAGGATAATATTTCAAAATATTATATATTATTTTAAGATTATAATAAATAATCTGATGATAATAAATTATTGTGAATTAATATATT